>OZ014515.1:4020359-4194377 GCA_963966075.1 Aphodius sticticus | reverse complement strand
GTGACCGTGCGTCTTGGCAAGCTTAGCCAATTTTCAAACATTTCAATCGAGGTTATGATACCGCCCTACTGGCGCTGTTCCCTCGGCCCATTGGGGACAAAGTCGGGAAATGTTTGCCTCCGCCGGCGGCTGGGTAAAGATTTTTTCGTTAGTTTGATTTTACGGCTCGCCATAAATATAATAAGGGTCTAAATTTGATCGTCGACGAAAATAGACGATATACACTTCGCGGCAACGCGTATTATGTTCAACGGGAACCTCCGCCAAGAGAAGTTACTGATAAATGTTTAATACCAACGGAAGGAGGTAATTTACGAAAAGCCGGCTGACTCCAAGCGAAGCTGCACGGTAATACACCTGCGAGACTGCGAAATTAAATAAATGAAAGGATTTTTAATGAGTTCCTCCTACCAACTTGCAGCATTCGACACTTGTCTTAAACGCTCGCAATTCCAGTCATAAATATTCTACTTTCGGTAATATTCACTCCATGATCACTTGGAATTCTGGCTATGATTGTTTAACTAGTGTCTCCTCAAATAGAATACATTTAAACGCATACCTATGTTATATTATCTCTTGGGTCTCTTGCCTTTCCTGTCTTCGAATTACGTCCACCAGGTATGGTTGTTTGTAATTTCACTTTGCAATTAGAGTCCTTAGCCTTTTTATGAAGGCTACGATGCTTCGAGGAGACAGTTGCACCAGTTCTGTAGGCTCTAGCATGCCTACACCCACGTGGCTTGTTCTTTAGGTTGCTTCATACCAGAATCTGGAGGTATCATCATTTGTGTGACCCATTTTATGTAGCTGGTGTCTGAGTGCCCTGTGAGGATACCTGTATATCGTCCTTAGCTCTTCCGTTCGCAGCTCAAGGTACTGGATGGTCCTTGTGGCAGAAAAGCCAATCAACTGTTTTGCCTGCCTCATGCAAGACTGTACCCAGCTATAGTTCTTAACTATTTCTGCCCATCTCCGAATCCTTTGCTTGACATTGCCTTTGGTTATGCCAAAGAAGGGTTTGTGTCGGTAAAAGGGAGCCTTAGATCCTTGCTTTGCAAGTCCTCAGCAGGTGTACCCTGGTGTTTTTTTGCCAGTTGACGAAAGGACTGGTTGCAGCTCCAAACCGCTTTGGATTTGCATGGATCTGCCTGAAAGATGGGTGGTGTATTACCCATGTATTACCCAGTGGTGTAACAACCACAGTTTTGTTCATTTCTTTGTTCATTCATGAATTCAACGAGGAGGAGTTTGGTTGAGAGGAGTTGAGATGCAATGGTGCAATTGTTGATGTCTGGAAGGTCTGTTGGGATTATCTGAGCATCAAGTGAATAAGTAAAGGGTGCACCGGTGTAGGGGAAACAAATAAGGGTCGGTGCAGTCGTGAAATTCGTCGGTCGTCGAGCCGTGTGAGCAATAAAAATTTTAATGGCGGAAAAAATTTGTGGACTTGACAGATCGATAAGGTGGGTCACCCCTTTTGTCGTGTGCTGGAGATCAGATTAGGGGACGTAGGTCGTAGCGGGATTTATTTATTTCTCTGATGTTAATTTTAAGTTTGCGCGACTCTTAATATTACCCCGTGTAAAAAACTCTGAACGTCACATCGACTTTAAGAATCGATACCTCAGCGTTAAACGTACCGTGGTAATCCGAAAATATTTACCTGGCCGCAATTTGGAACACGAGACGTTTCTTGCTTAATGAACGGTTAATCCGCAAATAAATGGTGAAGGGGCAAATCACTTCAGAGTCTTATATTTGTATCCGTGATCTAGTTAGTGAAAATGGCGATTTAGAACTACTCTGCTAAGACGTCTTAACGCTAACGAGCGTAGTAGATTGGTTAAAATAGCAAATAGTGGGAGGAATTATCATTGTCCCACCGAAACCCTCAACGAGCAGCTATTCTTGCACTTGCAGATCCGTTCTAATTAATTAAAACTTATAATGCTTTAATTAAATCAAAATTAATACCGTCACTAACGAACGCGATTACTTCAGTTACCGGGAACTTAAATTGTAACGGCCTTTTTCGAGTTATTAATTTTATTCCGACCCTATTATATTCTCAGTTACAATCCCTTTATCGGCACCCTTGCCCTAAAATGCACATATATTTTTTACATGTTGGCTTTGTCTACGAAAAACTTGTGAAGAAACAATCCCATTTGTTGAAAAGTGTTTTCATCCGAAAATACAATAAACTTATAAAAATTTCGGTTATTCAATGATCATGAAATAAATAATTAATAATAAATATTTAGAAAATCAACTGCTTCCGGGTTATGCCGTGTGTCAAGATTTGTAAATGCAGACGTTT
This sequence comes from Aphodius sticticus, assembly GCA_963966075.1. Lineage (NCBI taxonomy): Eukaryota > Metazoa > Arthropoda > Insecta > Coleoptera > Scarabaeidae > Aphodius > Aphodius sticticus. The sequence goes on along the minus strand of OZ014515.1, from coordinate 4,192,054 downwards.
CGCGAACCATGTTGCTCGCTTCTTCAGAGCTAACTGAATACTCAGACAGTAATCAGTTAGCTCTGAAGAAGCAGTTTATTTTCTAAATGATTCTGGCCGTGAAAGCCTACGTACTTACTTAATAATAATATTATTTTGACTATTATATTTTTTGATATTCTTTCAACACTCTTTTTGCCGACAAAAAAGGTCTTGTTTAGCTGTATGACTATTCGCATTGGTGGTTTGGATGATTTTTCGGTCGAGCAGCAGTTGGCATAGAATTTTCAAAAATTCTACCTCCAAAATTAAACGCAATATTTTTTTATTCTTTTCCGTATGTAAAATACCTGAGGCTGGTAACATATGGCTCAGGTCGAGTTGAATTGCGTTTGCAAAATAGACACCGATCGACTGCGTATACACTGCCCGCTACTAAAATGTACCCCTACCGTTAATTTTTACTCCCGCACCCATTGATATTATCGGCTGGTCGGGAATTTGCATTTTTTTAATTCCAATTTATATTCCCGATTTGTTGGTTTGTGCACGCTGAATTTTTATCACTCCGATGTGTCGGCACTACACCCCAAATTTAAATTTAACCGGAAATTGAGGAAATTATCATTTTAGCATACTTTAAACGCATTTTCCTACTTTGCATTCACAATGCACACATTGTAACACTGTTTTCGGTGTTACAATTAACAAATTGTAACATTGTTTTTAGTAACTTTTTCTAAGATTGGTCACATTGATATCAAATGACATATGTCAAACGTACAACACATAACCACAAACTGCCTCTTTTGAATCCCTTGCAATCGCATAAACTGCGAAATATCAAATATATATAAATAAATATCAAGTTTTCATATTTGCAGAGTTCATTATAAAAATGCACAGTATGGCTAAAAACTTGATTTTAAGATTTCGCGACACATTTTTTTGCCAGGCTAATTAACATGGAAGATTTATACTTATTTTCTAAAAATTTTACACTTGTTAATCTATCAATAGATCGTGGAAGTACTTCTCGTACTGAAACAACTTGTTTATCTACCTACGTTGTTTATTTATGAGTGATATTACATATTGGGTTAGTGCTGAAAGAATAGCCCTTTGCTAATATTTTTATCTTGTTGAGTTGAAAGGTTAGTCCTTTGCGAATATTTGTTCATCTTGTAGAGCTGAAGGCCACCTCTTTACTCAAATGTTAATTTATTTTGTTAGACTGAAAGAATAGCCCTTTGCTAATATTTGTTTATCTTCTTGAGATGAATAGTTGTCCCTTTGATAATATTTGTTTAATTTTTGAGATGAAAGATGAGCTCTTTGCTAATATTTGTTTAGTGTGTTGAGATGAAAAGTTACCAATTTAATAATTTTTTTTTAAATTGTTGGAGATGACTTGTTAAACTGAATGATTGGTCCTTTGCTTATTTGTTTATGTTTATGTGCTGAAAGGATGGCCCCTATTTTGTTGGGCTGAAAGGTTATAGCTTAACATGCTAATATGTAGTTGAGCTGAAAGGTGGTTTGCTTTTTGCAATTATTTGACTGGTTTGAGTTGAATGAGTAACACCTTTGAACTTCGGCAAATTATGAATTGTCGAATGGAAGTTTGAATGAGTTACTGAGACCAAGTTTATCATTGAGGACAATAGTTCTGGAGACTGGCTTTGAGAGCAAAGCTATAGTCAGGATTGGCCGTGTTAGGATTTATTTTGTTTGTTGGATTAATTCAGATATTGGGCCAGTGATAGAAGATTATAAACACGCTTATTTGTAAATACATGAGTATTGAGTAACTAGACTCACTTTTTACTGTTAACGGTTTTTGTTACAATGCGATAAGCAAAGAACCGCTATCGGTAAACGTACAGTTCTGTGAGATCAAAACTTGATTCTTGATTCGAAACTACCTTTCATCTTCCACATTCGCTAACAATAGGGTTATATACTTAGGGAGAAAATGAAAGGTTCTCCACTGTTCAAGTAGTATATTGGGTAATTAGTAAACAATCGTTTTTTTAATAGGGTTATAGTGAGGGTTATTTGCTACTATGTAAAGGTGACTAAACCCACCATCACACAAAATTGGCTATATGCATTTTACTCATAGGAATGGTTTTGTGTGATAGAATTTCAGTGCCTGGTAGTGTATGGAATATCGAATTTAATAAATAGGAAATGCAGTGGCCGTGGAAAGGTGGCTTGGGGGCGCATTGCTGGGGTGTGGAGGGGGTAGTTTTTAATGAACGCTTTGCAAGGATATGCGCAGACATTCTAATTAACATGTACTAGACGCGTTAATGTGTGTTGAGTACATGTTGAAATGCATCGGTGCCTGAACATGTGACATGCTTCATTTTCCTCGCCCGCTGTAGTCGGCGCACCCTTTGTTTGTTCCGGTCGTTAGAAGTTTGTATCGAGGGCTGCGCCATTATGGAATACTTTGCGCTGATATAAGAAATTATCAGGTGACTGCCACCACCGCACGGTGGTCGATTCTGCTTCGCTAGCTGGACAAAAATGAAAAACGAAGTTGCGCATTTGTAATTAAAACTGCACTAATTATTAAGAGAAATAGTCAAGGATCAGTCTCTTAACAAGTTTGTCGTCAAAATTGCAAATGCGCGGGTGTGGCACCATCACAAACTGAACTTTACGCTCAGTGGCAAAAGTGCATAACCATTCGCAAATTCATCTATGTCAGTGTGAGCGCATGTTTACGTTAATTTTTGTCAATTATTTTGAATAACTACAATGGAGGAGACGTGTGGTGGTGCGTATTACTTTATGGAAGCTGTACTGATGTAATAATTTGAGATTTTTTAGCGCTTAATAAAATTAACTTTCACCATAAGGTTACAAAAAAAGTACGACGGAGTACGACTGGATTAAGTGCTCTATTACTGAGCTTTTGTTGTTGAAGAGAGCCCCTTGTCATCTGGAGAGCTTCTACAAATACAGATATATGTGTTTTTGTTTGTTATATGACGTCATAGAGGTTCAGAAAAAAAATGGCATAACATAAGCCTACCTGACGTATTTTATGGCATCAATTATAATTTCCGGAACATACTGGAAGTAGTCATAACTGCATTTGGATTTGGAATCTCATACGAGAACCTAGGTCGTGTGTGGTATCACTGCATAGATATTTTAAATAGAAACAACTTTTATTTGAACATAAATTTTCTAAACCATACGGTTCACAAAAGAACCCATAATATGTTATGTTGTCTGTATAAGCTGTGATCAGAAGAACAATTCACGTATTCATGTTATATTTTGTTAGTAGTGAAGAGACGTTATAGTATATCGATAGCTAAACATTTAGCGCGTCTGATGACAAAACCTTAAAGCCAACAAGTCACCTTACGACAGTCACCTGTCCAACAAGGGATAGCCCGAGATCATATGGTTTATTTCGTAAACAGCATGATTTGGAAAGAAGTGTTTCCAGCAGAAGTTGTTTCGTTTGAAAATATCTTTGCAATGATACCACACATGACCCATGATTTAATTTAACGTTCTGAAAGTGAGTGCTGTTGCCAGAATTCGGCCGACTGTAGTGTGTGTGGGTTCATTTAATGTATAAATTTTCACGCCACATATTATTCGGTTTGGGTTAAAGTTCAAAATCGACTACAATGCGGTGTTGCAGCCGCAGCCCCCTTCCAAAACCACCCCACAAATACTTAGATTTTGTCCCTTTTTTGCACGTTTGCAGGAATAATAGTAGCACATTCATAAAGTTTCAGAATTTTAAGGCCAAAATTTATTTTCAACCCCCACAAAACCACCCCATTGGTACTTAGATATTTTTTTTTTCATTTTTATTGTGTACTCCTAAGTATAATAATATCATATTCACAAGGTTTCCAAATTTCAACACCCAAATTCATTTTGCAACCCCCGCAAAAACAACCCCCTTAAGGCTTAGATTTTTTTACTATTTTTCCGGTTATCTATCGAAGATTTTAAGTACATTAGAAAAAAAAAATTTGTCCGGCTAAAAGTGCAAAGTCGACCACTGTGCACCGCAGTGGAATGAGTCGTCTCTAGTAGGAGTTTGAACGATACGCGATATTCCGCTAACAGCCGCGTCTCGGACTGAATAAAACTAATAATTCCCATATAAACTCGGCGAAATCGCGCTTCTTTTCAAACTTTTCCAAATCGAATTATCTTTAACGCCGCAGTTCGCCTTTATAGTCCTTATGCGAATATAAGGAGGACATTTTACAACTTCCAACACAACAACCCATAATGACAACTCACAACAACAACTTACTGAATAACTGCTAAAACTTTACTATTTCTTCAGGTATTCAGGCCAATTCAGGTATTCAGGCCAACATGAGTACTTCAATGCCGTTTGTGAGCAAACTCTAGAATTTTAAATAATAAGTACATCCTTCAAGGATTACTTTGAGACCCTTTTGAAACCTCCAGATGACAGGGTTACGTCGCAATATATACGCAAACAAAAACGCAAAAATCCCGCATTTTTGGGGTTTTGTTGACCCCGTTTAACTCAAAAATGTTAGGTGATGGAACCCTCTTGCCGATGACACATATACTACTTATTATGTTACCCTTCGAAATAAATGATAACGATTCATGTTAGCAAATCTTGTCACACAGTGTTATTCAAATACCTAATTTCAATCGCGAATTAGACATCACTACTATAAGTTTGCCGATATGCTCTGTCTCTGTCTAACATTTCCTTATCGCGTTGTATGCGTTGCTAGCCGAGTGCTCGAAACCAGTTTTTCTATATTTTGGCGAGTCCATGCAAATGCATTTGTGAACCACGTTCTGATTTGAAATTATCTCGTATGTACAAATGTCGCGTTTCTTTGTGGTTATGTTTCAAAATTTCCCGTGTTTGATGTGATAATTGTAGTGAACTTTATAGCGATTATTATTTAGACTATTTGTGGTGTTCGCTGTGATAATTTTGAAGGCCCTACGCTAAAGTATAAACCAGGAAATTAGCTGTAATTAAGGTAGGTTTTTTTTTTCTGCAAGTTTTCGTTTGCTCTACCTTGTTTGTATTGCATTTCTGATTCATTTCGGTGTTGATTTGTGATGTTATGCTGTTTATTAGCGAATACTAATTAAAAAAATTCCTTTAGTACAATCCTTTAGTTAGATCCCTTCGTGGGGATTGTTTGGCACAACGGCAGCTTGTCAGGTGTGCAGAAAAATACTAAAAAATATTAGGTTGACGTTATGTGAAATGGATCAAGTTCAGCAAGGTACGTCCTTTATTGAGAATGTTTAAAATTGTCTATAACTAATAGCGTTTATGAATTCTGACTATTTAATTTATGGTCAATCAATCTCGTAGATTATACAGCATTGCCTAATGTTTTGGACACAAACTCAAAAGTTTATCACTGTTTACACAACTGTTTATTATAATTTTGTAGCCAGTGGTATATTTTATCAAGCACATAATGAATTTGCTGCCCGAATGTGCCCCATCTTCTTTAATTTATTTTTTAGTTTTGTCGAACGGGTTTACTTAAGCACTGGATATGTTACAGAATACCATTTTAAATTTTAACAACGTTGCTAAGAAATTTAACCACTTGCTACGTAACAACTGCGTTACAGAATTGGCCTGATTACCTCTTTATTCAGTTAACAACTTTGATATTCGCAATAACTTGTGTATTGGTCACAAGCACAAAGCACTGTATCACCCTGTATTTGAGTCAAGCAAAAACTGGAGCATTGATACTACACTTTGCTGTTTAGTTTAACGCTTTGTAGGTCACACGAGTTTAAAATTCGATATCTGGCAAAACCGCAATTGTATAAATTATACTACTTATGTGCACTTTAGTTACTCTCAGACTCGGCGCGTGATATTTTTCTTCAATCGGATCTAAAATACAATCTGAAATTTTATAATTTGCATGTAGAATTGAAATACAAGGCAATATCATAAAAATAGTTTTTTTGTAATCAACATGAAGGTGCTCCCACACGCAGTGCCAATAGGGGCAATCATTGGCCATCGGAGTGCTTCGCGTAGCGGGGCCCAACTGTGCCAATGCACATCACCAATATGGCGACCTTGTCCGCTTTATTTCATTCTGTTTTAGCATTGTACGTACTACCGATGAAAAGTTTAGTTATCTATCTATGTTTTATCATATATACTGCATTATTTAAGTTTGTACGTACTTTAAGGACAATGATGATTTATTATTTGCCCAAATTGCCCAAATGTAAATACATGAAAACTTTTATTAATATTTTGTAAATTTATTCACAATAATTATGGTTCTTATAAGCATTATATTAACCTTACAGTTACAATAAATTAATATTCTGAAGACAATATTGAAGTAGTTATAATGGATGACTCACGGCATAGGTACGTTTGTTTATTCTTTGTGTTTTTGACGCCGAATGAATGAACGTTGTGTTAATAGACAGAAAATGCCAATTTATGGGATGGTGTTGAGGTTAGTATGACTTCCGGGTTTTCCAGAAATGACGTCATCATTAAAATTTTAAAAATGAATTCGCAGACAATGGGGAAGCATACGGTATTTAGGTTCTGGGATTGCGGTCAACCTTATTCGCTAGGGTGGGGTGGGAAATGTGAGGGAGGGGGTTGAAGGGAAGCGGGATATGAATCTACACACGATACGGTATAGGGGTCCAAGGACTGCGGTCAACCCTCTTCCCTACAATCTTGACTACAATCAAACAAAGTTGCATTTATATAATTAACAACAATTAACTATTTATTAATTAACGATTTATAGATTAGTTTTGAACGGCAAATTTAAATAATCTGATGTATTTAATGTATTCAACAAAGTTTAAAAACTATACTGGATGCTTTTCCTTATTTTTATTATCAGAAAAATATCAAAAAGTATATCTGTTACTAAAAATATTGGGTTGATAATAAATATACCTACATAATATACATTACACGGAGTTTTAATTTCTATAATTAAAACTCCGTGTATGTAAGGGTTCTCAATTTTTCTTTGTATCTTATTATAAATAATTTCAGTTTTATTATATAAATTATATTTTAAATCAAAATTATGAATTCATCGATTTGACTGAAATGAAATATTTATATAAAGAAACGACACAAATTAACAGGGTCCTGCATAAAAATATAGACCACTCAGTGTATCAGATCTTATCCCATCTTATTCCGCATTTGTTGCTTGAAACATAAAGGAAATAAAAAGGGAGATTTTTTTAATGTCACGTGGCAAATATAAAAAACTAAATAATTTTGTGTCCTGTATTGCTGTATATTTGTATACCTTAATGTATTTAATATTTTCGAACGTACTGTATAAATAATGACTGAAAAACATGTTTAATATTTAACAACCTTATTAACAGTGTCCTCTTTCGAGGGTTCCTTTTTTTAATTCTAAGCAACAATGCACTGCTTAAAATAATTGGAGCTGCGGCAACAGCAATGATATCGTCTTCACTGTTCATTTTTAATTCTCTACGGGACGCTACGAGCCTTCTACGACACACAGAAATACCTTGCGCCCAATACCAACGTTGGCCAATGTTGGCGAAGTGAATGCGCACACTACGCGCAGCGCGTCACATAACCAACGTTGGCGAGACGTTGGCACTGCGTGTAGGAGCTCCTGTAGGTTAATATAATGCTTATAAGAACCATAATTATTGTGAATAAATTTACAAAATATTAAAAAAGTTTTCATGTTTTTACATTTGGGCAATCAGGCATTTGGGCAAATAATAAATCATCATTGTCCTTAAAGTACGTACAAACATAAATAATGCAGTATATATGATAAAACATAGATAGATAACTAAACTTTTCATCGGTAGTACGTACAATGCTAAAACAGAATGAAATAAAGCGGACAAGGTCGACATATTGGCGATGTGCATTGGCACAGTTGGGTCCCGCTACGCGAAGCACTCCGATGGCCAATGATGGCCCCTATTGGCACTGCGTGTGGGAGCACCTTAAGGGCACTATACTACTTTCGACCTATTCTAAACGTGTTTTAGTAACTAGAAAGAAGTTCTAAAAACAGGGTAAACGCATGCTCGCATTTGCAAGGTCTGCCAACTGTGTCAAAGTGCGACCTTTTGTTTTGTTTTGACACATCGCACTAACGTATACGTTTAACCTCACATTGGCGATAGATAAAGACGTATGTCTAGTATACCCATCTCTTGTTACTTTCAAACTTTGTTCTAATTATTAAAAAATAAGTTTAGAAAAAAAAAACAGAAGTAGTGTGGTGTGAAATAGCCTTAAAGCTTCTTTATTGAACGGAAACGAAACCGGAAATCCACCGCTATGATGGGCGTTATGTAAATACTAGTAATACTGTAAACAAATCCACTATGAAGCCGCTAAACTAATTTATCTGAGTCGTTTGCGAAGTGAATTTGATGGGATTGCGTGTCGGTTTCAAGATGAATTCTGCGAAGTAACTTTTGTCGAAGTGGATATGTAATACGTCGAATAAGTTGGATTTTTGGACTTTTATAATGCGGATCTAACACAAAAGTAGTCGGAAGAGTGGCGCTGTGTCCTTTTTCACGTTTTTGGAAACCTGACTGCCGCAGGGAAATAGGTCAGGAGAAATCGATGTCGATGGTGAAACTTCGAAAGTCTAGATTTATAGTTAAAATGGGCACTAATATCCAGGTCCCGTAAGCATTTTAAACACATAATTTTGAGTGATTTAGCATACTTAGTCGCGTCGCGGCGACCGGCCATTAGCGAGGTGCAAGATCTTTTTATAACGGGTGTCGAAAATTAAAAGTTATCAAAGATGATTAACTGTAGGAAATTCGACCCTGCAGTATGCAAATTTCCTCGCGACAAAGTAGCGAACCAACGCGATCAGCAGCGAGTGCAAATTAGCAAATTACCGCAAGAATCAAACTCGTTCCTTGAATATTTTCCAATAACCCGCCGTATCATAAATTACTAAAGTTCTGTTTATTACAAGCACTTACCTATTCGAAGTATATCGTTAACTTCTTAACGAACTACTTTCCATACAAATCTCAACACGCTCGGCATGAACGTGGAAAGGATTTTAGCTTCTACCAAAAAATATCTTCTAAGAAATTGCCATTTGTCAAGGTATTAACTGCAACAGGTTTTTACCACAATGGCTATGACAATATCCGTTTGAGTATATTGTGTATTAATCCTAATTAATATTCGGATACAAGAATATCTCACGTTGGTGGCTAGCAAAATGTCCGACTTGGGTTCGTTAACCTTTTGACGGCCCGTGTTGAGTTCGTATATGTTCGGTAGAGTTCGGTTGGGTTCGGAGGTCGTTCAAGGTCGCCCCAGCTACCCTAATACCTACTAACTATAAAAAAAATGTTAATCAACAGAAATATTTGGATGTTACAAAATTATTTTAATGATTAACTTGTTACAGAAAGTACAGTTAATGTACTTTCAGCAAAACGGTTTGCCAGCTCACCATTCAAACATTGTACCCAAACGGTTAAATTTCCAATTTCCTCAAAAATGAACCGGACGAAATGTGTTATTATTGATAAATTAGAACAATCAATATAGCGGACATTTAAAAAGAAAACGAGCTTTTGTAATGGCTGCTGAGAAATGTTAGTCATTACATGCAGTCGTAACCAATTCTAAACCAATTTCGCTTAACGATATTTTCAATTATCCCTTACATTTAATGAACAGTGAGAAATCGATAAAATGAGACACTTATACCGGGTGAGACACGCCATAGGTACTCTCGTTTATTTTTTTGGTTTATAAAGCTGGACGAATGAAATTTGGGAAAGTGTTAATAGACAAAAAATGCCATTATTAATATGTTAATATGACTTCCGGTTTTACCGGAAATGACGTCATCATTGAAATTTTAAATGGCACCCTATATTCTATGTGATATTTTCAATCAGGATGACATTCTGCACACAAAAACACATCGATCGTCAATTTTTATCACCAAGGCAACACAAAAAGAACTCTTTTGTGTATTGATCTAGGTGGCTGAAAATAGTCGAAAATTGTCAAATAAACTTTAACTAAATAGATTTTGGCCGACATTGCATTACTGGCGTCCTCTAGCGTGATTTAATTGGTTTTTGGCCAGTGAGTATTTTTTTACGGGTACCCAATGGCGACACCCTGATTATTCGATAGGAAACATCTTTCCGATTACAAGGAAACATCTTTCCGATTACAATAATACCAAATACTTGATATTTTGTTGAAATTCGTAGCGTACAAATGTTGCTAGAAGCAAGGAAATCGAAAAAAGTATTGACCTAATGATCAAAGTCAGCGTGCAAGTCAAAGTCACTCCATGGACTACTCGAAGGAAGTACCCTTAAGAGCGTTGTCCAACAGCTGATCGACAGAGGCTTGGCTGTTTGGCACGCATACGGGTCGTAATGCTTGTTCGGTTCTTCGGGGCTAATTGTAATACTATCTGCGGTTTGTTGTGTTAAACGTAATTCTCCATACACTTTGCACTTGAGAAGAAAAACATCTGGAGTCAGTGGTTGACAAGTCGACTATGTCCCATTATACATTTCTCATATAATAATGTTATAGACGTCTTCCAGTAATATTACCAAAAAATTTGATAAAAAATCGGTAATCTTCAGCATACCTCGATAATTTTATTGTCAGTTCATGGAAATTATGAAAATTAGTAATCACATCTCTTGTCTAGAAATCCGCTTCGATCAACAAAATAGTACGTAAGGATTTTGATTCCTCGTAATGTGATTTGAATCCAATTACAAAACCCGTAATGAGCTATCTGCATCATACCATACTTGGAGCTTGAATTCTCTGGTAGTAGAATGGATAAAACAGCACTGTTTATATGTATAGTCTGCTAACTAACCTAACAATTGAAAAGGAAATTAAAAAAAATATATACCATATATAATACCATATTTCTCGATTGAGAGCAATTCTGATATTTAACTTGTTCAAATACAGAATAATAATCATTGTATTCAGTAATACAATGTAAATGGTGGTGTTTAATTTTGTTGTGGGGTCAATAATTGCACGAAGGTACGATTTTGTGAGTGGCCCTCATGAAACCTGGTGTATTGATTATATTATGCATTCGAACAGAAATTCGATCATGGGTTTTGCAGTTGACATAAAGCGGCATGCACCGGGCATGACTTTTGCTCATTATGGAGACCCCATGACAACTTGGTAAGTTTGTAATTTCCTAGAGTTTGATAAACACCCAGTAGTATTTTCCAAATTACTTAAATTGTAAATTTTTGTACTTAAATTCTTCCTCAAAGATCAACGACTCTAACCATATTTGCGTTAAAACTCTTTCCATCGAATTTTGCGTTGATTTGATTCAACAGAGATGACCATATCGGAATATATTGCGAATAAATCAATTATTAGCGCTGCCAATCCGCTGTTAAAGTACTCTTGTCGTATTATAGGGTAGAAAGGAAGTACTCCGGATGAATTTAACCCATCCACGAAATAATTAAATTTTGAGGTAAATTGGTGAATATGCATTGGTGTTGTCACTTTGATGTACCTGTCGTCTGTTGCTACGTTGCAATATTCGCCAAATTTCAATTTGAAATAGACGAGATTACCATATATGCAACCAACGATACAGAAGATACCATTTGTGGTATCAGTTATTATAATTGTTCACTAATTAGTATTTTTTTCTTTATTTTCAGGTACGTTTTTGACCTTTTACATGGCTATTCTACTGTAATCATAAGGGTAAGTGTCTTTTAAAAACTTAGTATTTCTGCTGTATCTACGATATTCATAGGATAATACAGCAGTGCCCTATTTTGTCGATAATATGTAGATAATATGTTTTGTTAATGAACATAAAATACACATGAATAATTTAGTATATGCGCAATATAAATAATAAATCGACATAATAAAATATTTCCAAACATCTGGCATGTGTGTTTCCAGATGTAGAGTTGAAAACACCATATTCGAGAAAAAAAAGGTTTCAAGTTTGCGAAACGCAGAAAGAAAAATGCGTTTCATAGCTAGAGTATTTCTACGATGACGAATTTTAAATATGTGAGATAAATAAGGTCGAATAACGTTGTAAATGCTGCACAGAAAAATACTTCTGCTCACAAAAAATTGTTTTCGATCACTACGCCGTACTGTAGACGAGATATTATCGTGGTAAGTTTTAGTCATATGCCTGGAAAATCAATAAGAAATTTTAATACAAAATGCATACGACTTCGATAGTATTCACTGCTGTGTTTGAAAACCCATAACTCTAAAACTATTGAACAGAAAAATTAAAAATAATAATAAAAGTAATAAATAATTACTAATAATTAAAATAGTATAGAAAAACTTTCATTAAAATTAATTCGTTCTTAAATTTTTATTCTTCATTATACAGGCTGTCCAACTTTCTTCCCCGCAAAACTTCTTTCTAGTTAGCAACAGTCAAACTAAACAAAAAGTTTTATATGGACTAATTAGTTTTTCAATGCATTAAAAAGTTTGTTGTTTATAATAATAACGTATTTTAAATGGCTCCAACTTTTTAAGCAATTTAAAAAAAAACAAATGTGCTCATATAAAACATTTTACTTAGAATGACATTTCCTTTGTAAAAAAATATTTTGCGAGGAAAAAAATGTAACCTCTATATTATTATTCATTATTATACTCTGTGGGCAAAAATATCACGGTTCAAATTTTCCATTACTCATATTATGTAAATTAAAGCATATCCTTAAAAAGCAAATTGGTACCACATTCGCAATATTTGGACGTGTCAATCCAATATTGTTACTTTATCTATCGCAATTCGACATTTCTGATAATAATTCATTCAAATTTCTAATAATGTCGGGTCAATTTAATATCAAATGAAAGGTGTAGTAAAATTCGTAGGTAATGACATTTATTTTTCTTTCGTCAAAAACAACAATAGAGATTTTGTCGCATCGTATACAGATATTTTTTAGTACACAGGCTAAAATTTTTAAACATCATTTTTTACTGCATTTTACTCAAAAAAGCAGTGGAGTTGGATGTTTGCAACGACAACATTGAACAGGCAGGACAAATCCAACTGCATTCTTGAGATGATAAATCTTTAAAGATGATACAGAAACTATGGCAACTCTTTTCTTTTCTGTTTTTGTTGCACAGATAGTACATACTACACTTGTTGGGCTGTAGATTTTTCTTGCAAATTTTTATGCTTTCATTTTTTTGACTAAAATCAGTATATTTCATCGAATTAAAATTATAACGTTTTGGATTTTAGGCGATAAAATGTTAAAATCAAACATGCCGCCTATAACAATACCAAATTTGGCAAAGGTTTCTCCACAATCTTTAAAAATATCTGTCCCAGTTCCACTGTCCCAGCTACGTTTCCATTTACCGTTACGATTGACGTAGTGCGCGCTGCACAAAATTTATATCATTCATATTAAAAAGTTTTCAAAATTATTTAAAAATTATTATGCAATTCTTTTTCTACAGTCCCATTAATTAAAATATGACGATTGTTTATGTGCATATCCCGATATCGTGCTAATATTCGTTACTGAGTTATCTGCTTCCATGAAAATCTTGTTCGCAACCTTTATTACAGAAAAGCTGAAGAAAACAAAAATACCAATATGTAGAAGAGGCTCTAAATGCAACCTGAACAAAAATTGAAATATTTGTGGCAAGCGGTTTACGAGGAAAAAATGGAAAGACGAACGTTCATTTAAAAGTACAAACATCGGGTACCTTTTCTCATTTGTCTCGCGCTCATGTTTATACCGAGAGGCAAAAAATGTTGACGGTCATACAACTTATGTAGAAATCTTTCAGGAGTATGATACACTTTAATTAATTTTTTTCTGTTCAGTAGTTTTAGAGTTATGCGCCTTCAAACACATTTCTTGAGAACGTGATTTTAGCCTTTCTTCGGAGCGGTACACATATGGGTATATGTACCAGAAATAGTTACTAATATTACTATTATACTAATATTGGAAAAAGTTTTTATTTGGGCTCCAGTGTATATTAATCATGTAGTTACGGGGCCAGTCAGTTGGCATGCGAGACGGGACATGTCTGGTATTTGCTGTGACGGATTACCACGCACCTGATAGACTGGGCATTATTGAATATGACTTCACCCTAATCTGATTACCCTGTTGGTGGGAATGATCAGGTCACTGTGCATTGACCTTACCTTCCACGATAATCAAATCTGCATAATATCATTTTCCGTCGATCCTTATCAGTATGTTTACTGAATATAAAAGCATTTATTAAAAAGCTCTATAAATACACAATTTCTATTAATGCATGATCGGTTATAGCCAAACAAAAGATTTCCTTATAGCCAATCGAACATACGTAGAATAAAACCATCCAATCAACACATTCTGTTATCCAGGCACACAGTCCAGAACTGTCAGTGTCAAATTACATATAACCTCAAGCGACATCGACGAACTAAATCTATAGTAGACACCGCCAGAAGAATACGATCGACGAAAAAAAAATGCAACCAACGCGAATATTAAACTGCTATTAATGATCTCGACAATGCACTCGCTAATCGCTCGTGCGTTAAACAGTCTCGATCATTAATCGCTCTCTTTAATATACTTGTTGGTTAAATAACTATAATGCCTTCTAATATTTTGAAATACATTTTCAACAATATCTTTTCATAACTTTAAAGATGATGGTACTATACCCTCACGTCATTTTCATCTTTTTAAGACAATACAGAAACCTTTTACTGAAATAAAATATTCTGACAAATTTATAATAAAAGCGTTTCCCATTTGCGTTCAAGTTAGTGCCGAACACTGTATAATACTAACGGTTATTTTAATATTTTCAAAAATCTGAAAAAAAAGGGATACGTTAAGTAATAGCTTCATTGTAAAAATTTGTTTATAGCGATTATAAAAACGTTAAAACGGCCGTTGGGTACGCGGAACGGTTATGCTAAAATTTATATGCCCATAAAAGATATCCCGCACGAGGTATAAAATGTGAAATATTCAATTTGGTAAAATTGTAACTGGTATTTATTGACCGATTTTGTAGACGGCGACCGTAAGGCGCTATCCGTACATCCGCGTTTATGTTTCCAAAATTGGAATTGCAATTGCGATGACAGTGCCCGACAGAAATTAAAATCGCTTCAATTATTTCCTACCATAAAAGATAATTAAGGTACACCGCCTTCCGTTTTCCTATATATAATCGTTAAATTAAATTACAAGTGAGTTTCCCCGTTTTAAACAAAAATAATTCAACAAAAACATTTAATTATAATTGAATTGCATAAAACTACGAAAATATTACTTTGCTAAAAATATATATTGAATAAACGTGGATAAAAAAAGTTGTATTCGACGAAAGTTTACAAATATAAAATTAGCATGTGTTTTCGCTCATCTTTTCAACATAATTATTACACCACATAGTCTGTTAATAGAATCTAATTTGGAGTGAAATAAGAAAATACTTAGGTACCCTCTAAAGTAAAATTCATCACAATACAAATTAAATTATTAACCACAAGTGTTAGGGTGTACTATCGAAAACACTGCAAAAATGCACCTAAACTGGTTATGAATGCGCTACCTTATCACGTGGTCTCCCTGCGTCTATAACTCCTCAATGTGGAATACTTTTCACACCTATTACCTAAAATTGTCACCTCGGGGGCTTTGTTTATAACATGTGACCATGATTTAACCGATTCTTAGAAATGACTTTTGTCCACCTAGATTATTATAGGCGATTCACTGTGCAGCGGTCTGGTAAATGTTATCATTTGCACTAAAATTTTCCTTAACAACTATGATTTAACGCGCTGTGGGTTGCTGTGCGTTCAGACTCGTATGGCGTTGGTAGATTACCCAAAAAGTGGTGGTAAACTGGAGACCATGGAGGTCGAGTACGTTGACAAAGGATCCTACAACCTCCAGGCAATTAAATACAAGCTGACCTGTGCAGTTAGCACCTGCATACGAAATCCCACGCGCCAAAATATAAAACTGTCGCCCTAATAGCGCTGCGACGCTAATTACGCCCGGCAACGCCAAAAGAATACGCCTACATCCACAAAATATTATTATTTTATTCACCTTAGCATGCGTCAACGCCCACAAAAATTATGGTCAATTTCGCACACCGGTTTCCCCCCCATATTTCGGTATACTTACTAAACATAACGTTACCGCTTCCTTTCTTTTACTTGATACAGAAATTCTTTTATTTGAATGTAATTTTCTTAACCTCACCCTTTTGCACAAGTAGATATTTACTCAAATTGAGAATGAAGGAATATTATTAAAGTATGTGACTCCGCAGGACAGAATCGCCCTAACTGTCATCTCTCGTTTCGATAGCATTGACTTCTGTGTTTGAAGTTATAACCGGCAACATTGTTTACCTCTCGGTGTAAACATGAGCGCGAGAGAAGTGAAAAAAGTAACCGATTTTTGCAGTTTTAAATTAACGCCTTTCCGATTTATTTTCTCTTAAACCACTTACTACAAAAATTTCAGTTTTTGTTTAGAGTCTCTTCTATAGATTGGCGTTTTGTTCTGATCGTATCGTACTAATTGTAAATATTCTTCCACTGTCCCAGCTACGTTTCCATTTACCGTTACGATTAACGTAGTGCGCGCTGCACAAAATCTATATCACTCATATTAAACCGCTTTAAAGGAGCTATAAAACAGAAAATCTCACAGAATGATTTAACATTAAGAGGCTGGTTCAACCTAACTTCAGGTCTGTTCTGCTCAGCTCTGGTGGTCCCCTATTGGTCCAATTATTCAAACAGTTCAATGCTCCTGTGGGTTAATTATTGAATAATGATAGCATCTTATAAGATTACAACAATCTGAATTAACTATTCTAGTGGGCCACATCTCCATATTTATTATACCCATGCCCAATTTTAAACAATTGCTGCTCAAAGATAGACGTATAATTGGAGGACGGGTGATATCCTGATTTCAGGAATAACAATTCAATTATGTATTTTGCGACGCGCCGCAGTAGTTCCACTTTATGTCAATGTACAATTTGAAAAAAATTCAATAAATGAAAAGAAATAAAGCCACACCTTTGACGAATCGGCGTTGTATTTTCCCAATTTTTCCATCCATGTTCGAGTCTGAACAGTGTGTCCATCTACGATGTTCTCGAGAACTAGTCGTCATTAGACGAAGATAATAGTAATGGGTCTATCTCTATCTACCATATACCACAAAAAAAGGCTGTTACTCGCTAAAATTCACATTTATATTTACTGGGACAGATTTCGAGAGTTCTAACTTGGTTCTAACCTACAAATCCGATATAATCTGAAAATGTAGAAAACTTGGGGACACTGCACAAAGAAGTATTCTAATCGAAATTAGGAGATTCCATAAAAATTCTACTATTATATCAGACATCAATCAGGTTTGTGCCTAAAGAAGTATACTATTGTTTTTTAAAATTTCCTTTTCAATTGATAGGTTAGTTAGCAGAATATACATATAAACAGTGCTGTTTTATCCATTCTACTACCAGAGAATTCAAGCTCCAAGTATGGTATGATGCAGAAGATCATTACGGGTTTTGTAATTGGATTCAAATCACATTACGAGGAATCAAAATCCTTACGTACTATTTTGTTGATCGAAGAGGATTTCTAGACAAGAGATGTGATTACTAATTTTCATAATTTCCATGAACTGACAATAAAATTATCGAGGTATGCTGAAGATTACCGATTTTTTATCAAATTTTTTGGTAATATTACTGGAGGACGTCTATAACATTACTATATGAGAAATGTATAATGGGACATAGTCGACTTATCAACCACTGACTCCAGATGTTTTTCTTCTCAAGTGCAAAGTGTATGGAGGATTACGTTTAACACAACAAACCGCAGATAGTATTGCAATTAGCCCCGAAGAACCGAACAAGCATTACGACCCGTATGCGTGTGGTCTCATGATAGCGAGGATCAACATTTTTGTGATTTTGATATTATAATATAATATTCATAAAGCTTATGTTGTCTATTTGTCTTTTATAAATCATATATGAATTACAAATTGGTAAATAAAGAATAACTTATTAACTGTTTTGTTTTTCTTGTACGTCATCAGATCCCTGTGCTGTGGATGTACATACGTATGTAATATCGACCCGTGCAACAAAGACTATAATAACTACATTTAGTTTGTTAGTTACGATAGTCTACGTTGCATGGGTCGATATGTATTTGTTTTTCAGTAGCTAGGCATAAGTGTATTATCGGCTGAGAAATGAGTGCATAATCTATCGTACCAAGAGTAAGTAATCTGTGACCAAAGTTATTGGTACGGGGTTTGTTTTTTAGGAGGTATAAATGTATATGGGCGCATAATCTCAATACACTTTCAAATATTCCACATATTCAGTACGTGTGCGTGTATTCATAGTACGTGTTTTTGCATATATCACTTCATAAACCGTAGACAAATGTTGAAGTTATTTATCATATAAATATATGATAAATATCTCACATACTCCACATAGGTTATGTCACGGTTATGTCAACAATTTATCACAGTAATTTTTAGATCTACCATGTTATGTTGGTAACCGTTGTAAAATCACTAGACAGCCTGCTTACGTGTGCAAAAATAAATTGAAACAGCGTTAAAGACGTTAGATCATATAATGTTGACCGCACGTCGGCAAAGTCTATCTTGTTCCAAAGTAGCTTTAGCGAAAACGTCGACATCCCCGCGCAAAGACCAATTCTCGACTGATTTTTCTAAACTTATCAAAAACAGCCAAGCCTCTGTCGATCAGCTGTTGGACAGGCCACTTAACTAAAGCCGACAAAAATGCAGGAATCGTTCTTCTCAAAAGAGACGAATATGTCAATAAAACCCCTCCCTAAATTTTCCCAATATTTCAAAAATACTGTAAAGAGATGTAAAGATACTTTGACACAATTTGGTTTTAACGAAGCACAAATAACTCAGAAAAGCCCCCAAATTCCATTGGCATACAGTCTCATCAAAATTCATAAAAGCAACTTGCTCATCAGGCCCATCGTCACTTCTTATACCTCTACAGTACATAAATTGGCACGTTCTCTCCATGATATAAAAACATTAAATTTTACCCCCACTTATGAACTTAAAAATTCTTCTGAATTAATTCATAAATAAAATCAAACATATAGAAGTTCCTGATAACTCCGTTATGGTTTCTTTTGACATAACAAATCTCTACACAAACATCCCAAAGTCTTGAACACTCAAAATTATTAAGAGTGTTAAACATTTAGAAAATAAAATTATGGAACTATCGTTAAGTAATCTAGTGACATTCTGAGGACGATACGTCTATGATGTTTTTTGTATTTTTAAAGGCACTTCGCAAGAATTACACAACTTTTTTGAGCAAATTAGTCAACTGTCACAACTAAATTCACACTAGAACTCGAACAAAATTAAACACTTAACTTTCTGGACCTTTCAATCGGAAGACATAACAATAAACTAGAATTCAGCATCTATAGAAAACCCACCACCACAGACACGATCATCCCCAGAATGTCACAACACCCTTCAAACATAAAATGCTCATCTTTCAAATTTTTCTTCCATAGACTCGAAAACACACCACTACATAAAAATTCCTATCAAAAAGAACTTAACATAATACACCAAATTGGCAAAAACAATGGTTATAAAATAGAGGAGCTCACTCCCCAATAGCAAAAACTTTCAGCTCCCATAACTTAAGCCTCACAAATTACAACACATCTAATATTTACAAGATATTAAACAACTGCAAAGATAAAACTGACACCCACAAACAAAATGGCATATATCGCCTGACTTGTGGAGATTGTGATTCTGAATACATGAGACAAACTTTGAGACCACTGGACATTAGATTTAAAGAACACACAAGCATAAATAGAAGCAACACAACAACATTTGCAAGACATCTATTGGAAAACAATCATACAACAGCCATTGAAAACATGAAACTCATTAAATCCATTAATAAACCTCAACTAATGGACCACTATGAATTTTACCACATTGAAAAAACCAAGAGATATAAAGATAGTAAACTCCTGAATGAGATTACAACAATGCACGGCTCTCAATTATACCGAATTCATATCAATAATGTTTGACTGGCGCTTACCTCCTCAGGAAGGTCAGGAACAATATAAAATAGTTCGACCATACTCATTTCAAGAAAATATATTCTCTGTTTTATATTGTTCCTGACCATGCTCAATATGCTAGCTTGCAATTGCGGCTGTAATCATTAAAGTTTAATCTCAATTGCTAGCATTATCGAGATCCATTATTATTATAGTATTTGGATGAAAGATACGGCTATACCTGTACTTATTGGTGGATCAATGTTGACCAGCCTTTAGGAAAGCGAGTTTTAATCTACATCCGGTTGGTGTAAAAATATATGCTGGTATTTGCTGGTAATGGGATGGACGAACATTCTCACTACCGGTACATTAATGTTCGATTGCACTGCCTTTAACGTGTCAGCCAGAAAAAGACCGTGCACGGTGGTCAGCCTGCCCGGGCGCGGCGCTCAGCCGGGCTCAGGTCATTAAATTTGTACAAATAGAAAGTTGGAAAACGTAAATTATGTACGGCATTGATCGAGGACCCGGCTAGTAATTTAGTTTAGCATTTCAAATTCTAACTCCTTTTTGCGTCTTCTGCACGCAACATATTTCATTAATTAATTTATAGGGTTCTTTCTAATTAGATTTGTCCTTCATCCAACCCTATCCACAACTAAAATATATTCGAATTTATAAATTTCACGTACGGAGTTTGCAAACAATGAACTACGAATACGCAAAAGGCTGTAACTCGTACAGTTTTTACATTTCTCAGTCTCTACGGATGCAGATAGTAGGATAACAATCACGCGTTCGCCGAGCGGCTCGCTTCATTTGTACGCTCTCGTATCCATCCATTCAAACTGGATTGTTGACGGGGCGCATAGCAGTACCCGAAGGTATTATTTACGACAGCGGTCTGATTTATGACATCAAACACGTGCGGTGAAGGGGCTCTTCGAGCATCAATGCAACCCGAAATGTAGGTAACGAATGGAATAAATTATAGTATTGAAGTAAAAAGATTTCAAACTATTGAACACAATAAATTTATATGCAAAATACAAATAGTTTACATTGATATTAAATTAAATATCCGATAGTTTTTGTCAGGAAAAAAAATCATATACGCAAAGTAAAAGTGGAAAATATACCAGATAATGATACTTATTTCTGTATTATTGAAGAAATGCTCTTTCAAATAAATCTTATCAGTTCCAAGTTATTCCTGTCTTATTTTTTCTATGATGTCTGAATCTATTGTATCGTTTTGGTACAGTTCTTTGATTGCTTGGGCCAGTTGAGAACTACCTGGTAAGTGGTATAATTTTACCCTCATTAATGGGGAATGTCGCACAGGTGTTTCTCGTACATTGGGGAAAAATATTTATTCACTGTCGACAGACATTCAACAGTCATTCTTGTTTTATCTTTCTCGACAATCGCAAGTTACAACTGCTACATAGGGCAATTACTAAGTTATTGATTGATAATATCGTTGTTACGTACCAGTATACAGGGTTGGACAAAATATCCAGAGCACCTAAATAATTGACCAACCGTAAACATTTTCAAAAAATCAAACATAAGTTGTTTGATTTTAAACAAGCTATCGTCTAAATATATTTTTAATATACAGAGTGCTTATTTTATTATGGAAACTGGCAACCTTTCAGTTTTCTAATAAAACATATATTTACATTTTATAATTAAGATTAATTCCATGAATTTCTTGTAAGAATCATTTTTTATACAATGCATCATTTTTTAGTTATAAGCAATTAATCAGAACTCATAAACTTTTGTTTTAACTAAACGGATAAAAAATAGCAGAACAATAAAATAGAAAAATAAAATTAAATGTTAATTAAATGTTCAAACAGCAAATTAATATAAATATGTGTATGTATGAGGGAAAAAATTCAGTTTCAAAGTTCAGGAGTTTTAATTAATTGCTGATAACTAAAGATGATGCATTTTATATTAAATGGTTCCTACAAAAAATTCTTAGTAATAATCTTAGAATTAAAAAATTTAAAAATATACAGTATTGTTCTATTTGAAAAAGGAAATGTTACCAAATTTCGATGCCTAGTTTTTACGGTTGGAGAATTATTTAGTTGTAATTTTAGCTAACTCTGTATAGATATGCACTATAACATTTGATTTATAACGCAATACATTATACAAAATAATAATTATGCAAATATTTAGTTTTGTTTTATGGAAAATCGTATTACTGTCTTATGTTAGTATATGGTATCTAATATAAATGATCAGAATAAGGAATCAATAGCATTTAAGAAATCTTTCAAATATTTAATATATTTTATATTAAATTTTTATTTACGTTATTCCATTAATTATTAATTAATAATAACCACAATTTCAATGATAGTATGCACACACACTATACGCTGAGGCAGCGGCTACTGCAGCGACGTCCATTCTAAGCCACCCGCAGATGAACACTGAATGCAGCCTCACCGAACTTTTCGCCGATTTATTCGTGGTGAGTCTGGAGCTAACATACAGCATATAAGCTTGTTTGGTGGGAGAGGTTATGCGTAGTCAGATATAATACATTCACTTGGTAGTATTTTACCTGCAGCGATGGTCGGCTCATAAAGAATTTTTAACTTTCATGAGTCCACGTAACAAATTCATCATGTTTAAATTTTAAAACGACTAGGCAAGTGGCAGTACGTAGGGACGGGAACCCCCAGCGCGGGTATTCATATATAAATAAATTCTAAGTCCTTCGCGTATATTGTACAGACACATATTTCCGCCCCGGTCCCTGCGCTGCCCCCTACCCCCGTAGCGCACCTGAAACGGTTGTCTTTCAGCGCATATTCTCGTCATAATGCACGCCTGAAGTTGACAGCGGAATTATTTCGCTACTATTTATTATAAAGCGCTTTAATTTAGGTGCATATCGTCGACTAGCGAACGTCCAACAACTTGCTGACCACACCACAGCTTGGTGACTACACCACATCGGCTACAAATCCCTAATAAGTTAAGCTCTTTTCTTTGGCAGGGTTTGTAGAAAGGATACGTATGCACGGAGCGTAAATTCTTTAAAAAAAATCCCTCCGAAATGTTTAAATCATGCGGAGAGACCTGCAAAAAAAGGTACAACCTCCGCTATCAGCACGCGGAATATGCCACCAGACCTATTCCGCATTACAGCGCAAATGTCGACAAAACAATGAGCGCATGCCGTTTGTTTTTGGAGCTAATTAATATTTCTGCTTGCCGTAAAACACTGCAATCTAACGCAACGGAGCACCAACACTTGCTAAATTTCAGGCGGCGGAACTGCCTGAAACTACGTTTTCAAGATTAACATTATTCTAGCACATGAATGGAAGGAAATACGGGGAAAAGTTGCAAAAAGTGGATTATATCAGACCCAAGCTCGTTTTATCATTTGTTTTATGGTTATTTCAGGACTTTTTCAAGATATTTTCAGTTAGAATTATAGTTTAGATCTCAAGTTTGGAAACCCATCTGGGAATTCGTTTATTAAAGCAGAGGATTCTTGATAAATGCAATTTTACATTTGGGTGGAGTCGCCGGTAAACATTTTTCAGAACTATATTTCCTGGTTTTAATTCAAGAAAATCCCCTTCTGGGATCCTTTTTCATAAAACTTAAGGTCTAAACTCCACTTTTAGTTGTTAATACGGTTATTATTTTCGCAAATATAGAAAATATTAAAGGAAGAAAAATGACCGAATGTAGGAGGAGTGTTTTTAGTCTCATTGTAATTTTCTCGATTGCAATATAGTCTAACCACCTCACAATAATTTGAAATTTGATTCATTCTCGGCGTAAGCCGTGCTCTCAAAATAAACGTGCATTATTCTGGTTGGCTACCGTCGTGTCGTTCCTCATAAATTGGCTTCGCGGGGCACGTGGCGCCACCTTTGATTCCTTGCGGATGTAATTACAGAACTCGGTGATACCACCCATCTCGCAGGGCATGGTAAACACGGAATGGTGGCGCTAGGCACGTAATCTACCAAGAAATTTCAAATTGCAATTCAAAATTCAACTAGCACAGTTTCCAGATCTCAATACAATCACCTGCAACCCTTGTATATTCTCACATTCACATTACTGAACACCACTCTGCGTTCGCGCTCTCTGCGTTCGCGCGTACAAAATCGGCGGTTTTAAAAGATTCAAGGTCATTGCCGTTTACAGTAGACCTACAGTAGTTTTCTGTAGACGACAGACCTGTAGACTTGACCTTGGATGTGAGTTGGCATTTTTATGTTCTCTCTCAGACATGTTATTAGCCAGGAATCATTGGGTATTGATGGAGCGGTGTATAGATTGCAATTTTCCGTTGATGATATGGCTCTGTAAGTGCATTACAAGTGTCTATCTACTATTCGTTTCAACTGCAACCCTATATGTTTTCAAATTCACATTACTCAAGACTTCTCTGCGTTTGCGCGTACAAAATAGGCGGTTTTAAAAATCTAAGGTCATTGCCGTCTACAGTAGACCTACAGTAGTTTCCTGTAGACGACAGACCTGTAGACTTGACCTTGGATGTGAGTTGGCATTTTTATGTTCTCTCTGTCATGTTATTAGCCAGGAATCATTGGATAGTGATGGAGCGGTGTATAGATTGCAATTTTTCGTTGATGATATGGCTCTGTAAGTGCATTACAAGTGTCTATCTACTATTCGTTTCAACTGCAACCCTATATGTTTTCAAATTCACATTACTAAAGACTTCTCTGCGTTTTCCCGTACAAAATAGGCGGTTTTAAAAAATTCAAGGCCATTGCCGTCTACAGTAGACCTACAGTAGTTTCCTGTAGACGACAGACCTGTAGACTTGACCTTGGATGTGAGTTGGCATTTTTATCTTTTCTTTCAGACATGTTATTAACCATGAATCATTTGGTATTAATGGAGCGGTGTATAGATTGCAATTTTTCGTTGATTATATGGCTCTGTAAGTGCATTACAAGTGTCTATCTACTATTCGTTTCAACTGCAACCCTGTATGTTTTCAAATTCACATTACTCAAGACTTCTCTGCGTTTGCGCGTACAAAATAGGCGGTTTTAAAAATTCAACGTCATTGCCGTCTACAGCAGACCTACAGTAGTTTTCTGTAGACGACAGACCTGTAGACTTGACCTTGGATGTGAGTTGGCATTTTTATCTTTTCTTTCAGACATGTTATTAGCCATGACTCATTTGGTATTGATGGAGCGGTGTATAGATTGCAATTTTTCGTTGATTATATGGCTCTGTAAGTGCATTACAAGTGTCTATCTACTATTCGTTTCAACTGCAACCCTGTATGTTTTCAAATTCACATTACTGAAGACTTCTCTGCGTTTGCGCGTACTCAATAGGCGGTTTAAAAAATTCAACCGTCTACAGTAGACCTACAGTAGTTTCCTGTAGACGACAGATCTGTAGACTTGACTTTGGAAGTTAATTGGCATTTTTGTTTTCTCTCAGATATGTTATTAGCCAGGAATCATTGGATAGTGATGGAGCGGTGTATAGATTGCAAGTTTTCGTTAATGATATGGCTCTGTAAGTGCATTACAAGTGTCTATCTACTATTCGTTTCAACTGCAACCCTATATATTTTCTAATTCACATTACTGAACACTTCTCTGCGTTTGCCCGTACAAAATAGGCGGTTTTAAAAATTCAAGGTCATTGCCGTCTACAGTAGACCTACAGTAGTTTCCTGTAGACGACAGACCTGTAGACTTGACCTTGGATGTGAGTTGGCATTTTTATGTTCTCTCTGTCATGTTATTAGCCAGGAATCATTGGATAGTGATGGAGCGGTGTATAGATTGCAATTTTTCGTTGATGATATGGCTCTGTAAGTGCATTACAAGTGTCTATCTACTATTCGTTTCAACTGCAACCCTGTATGTTTTCAAATTCACATTACTGAAGACTTCTCTGCGTTTGCGCGTACTCAATAGGCGGTTTAAAAAATTCAACCGTCTACAGTAGACCTACAGTAGTTTCCTGTAGACGACAGATCTGTAGACTTGACTTTGGAAGTTAATTGGCATTTTTGATTTCTCTCAGATATGTTATTAGCCAGGAATCATTGGATATTGATGGAGCGGTGTATAGATTGCAATTTTTCGTTGATGATATGGCTCTGTAAGTGCATTGCAAGTGTCTATCTCCCATTCGTTTTCTCGCAGGATCAGCTGGGTGTGAATAAAGTTGTGAATCGGTGGGCTTTCATTTGAAAGCTTAAAGGGTTGGTGTATGCGGGTGCTGGTGTCTAGCTTATCTGGCGCCATGCATGAATATGTGCTGCAATAAGCTGCGCCGATAGCGGTCGACATAACCGGCGCTGGTGCCGGGCAAAGTTGCTGCTATGAATTAACAGTTTATTGCCTGCCATTCCGGACTACCGTCCGGTAATTGAGGTAAAAACATACCGTATCTTTGAGATCGACCTGATTGGACTCCCGATCTCATCGGCGGGCACAAAAGAGCCACAATCGATAAATCTCCTTTGCGGCCTCTCCGACTTCACTGTGTATCACACAACTCTTATTACTACTGGGTCGACGGCTTCCCCACCACACCCCCCCACCGGCCCTTGCTCCTATGGAATACGTGCAACAAAACAGGACACGTCATAGCCAAAACTTATTTACCCACACCACTAATTTTTACTACAGACGAATCTTCCATCAACAAAAGAAGTCATCTTTAACAGACAATACCAGAAAGTATACAAGAGATAGGAAACTTTCTGAAGGTAAAATGGACGAGAAGTTCGAGAAGGACAAGAACAGATGCAGTGAGAATCAGGGTTGCATTAAAATGCCGCCCTGGGGCTGGTGGTAAGCCGGACAGTAAACTGAAGATAGTTGTTCTACATGAGGGGGAAAGTGTCTTAGTTTGATGTTACATACGTTTCGGGGCGTAACGAGTTGACTGTCTCTGCACAGTTAATTTCTAAGTTTACAGGAACAGCCACTTTGAACAATAGTTTGATGCATACGAATGCGGTGTGCGCTGATGTGACTGTTTCCCCACTTTCGAGTGCTAACTATAGGAGACAATTCTATAGAAGAAACACCCCAAGCAGTAAATAAACCCTACACATTTGGATTATTAAATATACAAGACAGGAAACGCATCATAACATCCAAAAATGTACAAAAATTGTCATTACTAAGTCGCCTACTTCACAATCTAAAAGATTCTTAATATGGACAAACCTACTATCAGCTGACTTCGACAGCGGCGTTGGTTTGTCAGCAGTTGCAGCGGTAGGATGTTTGATTTTCTTGCGCTGAACAGGATCGGACTCCGTTTGTTAGAAGGTTAGCTATTATTTCTGAAAGAGCCTGTATAATAATATAAGCAACCGGGGTAATATATGTGAGTTAAAACCTGTTTGATATATGGACGCAAGTGGATTACGGAATTACTTGGAAGTTAATTTATGCAAGTTGGAGGTTGGTATGAAAGAAGGAGCTACACGTTGAGTGTGAAGCTGTTAGACCTGCTGGAATATCTCCCATCTAGATTGCAAGGGCGTTAGACTAGATAAGATGCACCGCTAACGACGGCGACGAACTCACCAGCAGGGAGTAAGTTAAAAACTTTTTCATACCTTGACGTCCCCCTCCCTGACCTATAAACGGGCATCGATACTACCTAATCCGATTTGTAGCCTACGTGTTCACTTTGCAAACGTAGCACATCTCTCAATCTCTATTCTGTGTCTTACTACTCTCACATCTGACTGAAAAAATAGGCTAAGGATTCAGTTCTTGATTCAGTGGCTCATTTTGCATTTTTAGCTGATCAAAATAATTTTTTGTTTGCAAATGAACTTAAAATAGTCGTTAGATACGCGACTAACATAAAATTAGGCATCTTGAAGACTTTAATTGTAACAATTTTCAATTGCGATATGTACCAGAAGTACTCAACTGCACTCTCAGAATTTCAAAATAAAACCTAGGTCGTGTCTGGTATCATTGGATAGATATTTTAAAATAAAATTTCTTTCGTTGGAAAGAAATCTTACTCAATCACATGGTTTACGAAATAAACCATGTGATATTGGATTATGGAAAGAACTTATTTTTTTGACAGTTGATTGTTGACTATTGACTATTACTTGCCTCTAATTTTTGTCATGCTTATAGCCAATGCAGATGCAATAACTGATTTTGCTTTCTTTCATAAACGGTCTGATTTATATACAATTTTATCATCCAAATATTGTTTCTTATCAACATATCTATCCAATGATACCACACACGCTCTAGGTCACTACTTTGGGTATATTCATGAAATCAAAACTTAAAAACGTCAGCTATTTTAAAATACTAGATATCCGGTTTTTGTGTATACCTTTTTTATTTTTATTAGTACCTACTTATTATTAGTAGGTACTCAGTTCTACCTCTCCTAAAACGCGTTTTCAAATAAAGACGTTATTTATTGATCAAAGTCTATGAAATATTCAGTGTAACTTCTTAGATAAATAACGAGTTGGGCTGGATGAAAAATAATTTTTTGGAAAGAAAAAAATTTATTTTAGTTCTTCATCTTTGGCTTTTATCAAATATAAAAAAATCTAGCCCATCTCATGATATAGAAATAGATTTTTTAAGTACAATTTTAACCCAAACATTATAATTGCAATAATAAAGCGTAATTGCCAGAAATGTATTTATTTGCCCATATTACTGCTGCCCGGTGTAGAAAGCAGACGTCAGGAGCTTTAAACACCGCCTATAACTGGTGAGTACTGATCAGGGTTGTTATGTTTTAAAACACTTTTTTTTTAAATATTGTTTTAAACATGTTTTAAAACAAATATTTTGTTTTAAACATTTTTAAACAGTTTGTTTTAAATGTTTAAAACATGTGTTTTAAGCTACCGAAATTTGGACAACATATTTAATTATTTAATCAGAGTTGTATGCTGGTCTTAAAGATTTTTATGCATGGATCAATTAAAAAATCGAAAACGATTTTTATACCTTATTTAAAACATGTTTTTGTGGGTGATTTAAAACATGTTTTTTTACGAAGTGTTTAAAAACATTGTTTCGTGTTTAAACACATCATTTTATAAACAAAACATGTTTGTTTTGTTCAAAATAAAAAAAGAACGTTTTTTATAACAACCCTGCTACGGATTACCGTTGGTGGGGGACAGGTTGACCACTCCCAGCAAAAAGAAAAACATCGCAACGCAATATTTCGTTTCGGAGTTGCGATGTTTTCAGAACGGACCTTTAAATCACATAAACTGACTCCAAAAGAAGAAACAAGAGTAGTATTCTCTTCGCATAAGACTTGAAAATGTCTACAGATTTAGAAATACACATTTTTTGAAGGATTCTAATTGGTTTTGGAGATTCGCAATTGATGGAAGCGATGTATAGTTTCGCGGAAACGCGATAATCTTGAATAAGTGCACGCGGTACCGCGGATAATCGCGTGGAGAGTTAAGGATATTGAATAAGTTGTCGGCGCGTCGACCGCGCGGCAGAGGCAGCCGCGGCGGCCGTCGCTGCTGCCGGCCGCGATGAGTGCTTTTAATGAAGTATAATCCGTTTGTTTCAAAAGATCAATCTGGATGTAAGAATGTAGTATAGTGAGTGTGTAGTTGTGAACGAGGTGGGGATTGCGCGCGAGCCTACGGTTTGAGGACGGCGCGTCCGACCTCGTGGCGCACTACTCTCTCGCGTTCAGACGTGGACGGTGCTCCAGCAACCCTCAGCACCCGCCGAAGCACATGTCCTCAGCGCTCGCACGAACCCCCGACTTCGCATAGGCAACCCCGCAGCCGGACGATGTCTTCCCCGAAGAAGTGTTGAGTGTTGTGGTCGCTACCAGAAGCGGCAATGTGAGCCGGCTCTCGTTACGGATGGTATGTGCGGTGCTGGGTTCCTATTGTGGCTGCTGGCCTCACTTGGCTGGGTTGGTGCCAGCGAGTTCCCAGAGCGCGAGTGTTGCGATCTTGAGTACACTCCTCAGCAGACGACCTCAGCAAGCACCACGACAGCGGCTTCTATAGCCCCATCCGCTGGTCCAGGTGAGGACAAACAAAACTCTTCAAACAGCACTTTCTTGGGTTTTTGCACCATCTCATAAATCTGCCGCGGAGCAGACGGATAGTCCTCCCGCTATAAATTCTACCCAAAACTTTACTGCAGTTGCACATGACCTACAAATCGCGCTGTATTCCTTTCCACGACACCGAAACCTCTTCATTTCTTTGCCGGGTTATAATTTATCCTCAGCCACGTGTTCTCCTCGTCGGCGTTCTTCACAACAACCCCGCCGCAAAACCGGAGGGGGCAGCTTAGATATAATACAGGGCCTAACCTCCCCCTGGTTCTTCCATAATAACTAATTTCAGTAGGACCAACGGCCATAAATTTGCACCCTTTGTAAGTATTTTTTCTTCTGGAAAATACACCCATATAGCACCCACGTCGAACACCCAAGTCATTTGTTAACTAGAATCAACTAACTCAATATTTTCTGAACATTTACTTTCTTAAATCACGTTTTTATCTCTGCTACTATTCAATGGTACAAGAAAAAAAGTAATTTTGAAGGACAAATTTTGCATGTACAGTTACGAAAACGTGTATGTTCCTATTGCTATTTCAGAATTTTAAAGTCGAATATATAACCGACATGCCCGTTTAAAATTGTGAGATTGCGATAGAAACATACATCTTTCCGTGACTATACGGTCAGTGTCCGTTCCATATACATCCAATCAAATTCAGATCAGAAATATCTACTTTATTTGTGACGTAATATCAGTGTGTGGCTTCGTCTGTGTTGCTTGGCCGGAAGCGAAAACTAATTTCTAACTAATTTCAGTAGGACCAACGTCCATAAATTTGCACCCTTTGTAAGTATTTTTTCTTTGAAAAATTATACCAATTTAGCACCCTTGTCGAAAACACCTAGAATCAAGTAGTAACCCAATATTTTCTGAACATTTACTTTCTTAAATCACGTTATTACCTCTATTACTAAACGTGGTACAAGAAAAAAAGTAATTTTGAAGCACATATTTTACATTGTACAGTTATAGAAAGATCTATGTTCCTATCACTATGTCAAAATTGCAAAGCAGTGTGTCTGTGGTATATCCAATTTTTGCATAGCGGCCGAGGAGGGAATAACTAAAACCAGTACCCGAATATATAACCGACATGCCCGTTTAAACTTGTGAGATAGCGATAGAAACATACATCTTTCCGTGACTATACGGTCAGTTTCCGTTCCGTATACGTCCAGTCCAATTTAGATCAGAAATATCTACTGTATTTGTGACGTAATATCAGTGTGTGGCTTCGTCTGTGTTGCTTGGCCGGAAGCGAAAACTAATTTCTAACTAATTTCAGTAGGACCAACGTCCATAAATTAGCACCCTTCGCAAGTATTGTTTCTTCTTAAAAATTACCAATGTAGCACCGATGTCGAATACACCTACAATCAAGAAACCCAATATTTTCTGAACATTTACTTTCTTAAATCACGTTACTACCTCTATTACTAAACATGGTACAAGAAAAGAAGTAATTTTGAAGCACATATTTTGCATGTACAATTATAGAAACATCTATGTTCCTATCACTAGTTCAGAATTTTAAAGCAGTGTGTCTGTGGTATATCCAGTTTTTGCATATCGGCCGATGATTTTTTCAGAAAAAATATACCAATGTAGCATCCTTGTCGAATACACCTAGAATCAAGTAAACCAATATTTTCTGAACATTTACTTTCTTAAATCACGTTTTTATCTCTATTACTAAAGGTGGTACAAGAAGAAGAGTCATTTTGAAGGACATATTTTGCATGTACAGTTATAGAAAAATCTATGTTCCTATCGCTATTTCAGAATTTCAAAGCGGTGTGTCTGTGCTATATAATTTTTTTTTTATACATAACCGACATGGCTGTTTAAAATTGTGAGATAGCGATAGGAACATACTTCTTTCCTTAACTGTACACCTCAAATCTATGGGAAATGATTCTGTGGGCAGTAAAAAAACTTAACCTCCACACTTGCATCCTGTATATTAACCTCAGAACTGTCAGATGAATCACAATATCGTTTCTGACGAATCAACCAACAACTGAATAAAAAATCATCAAAATCGTATTGCGAAGAAAATCATCTTTAAAATTCTAACTAAGTTTAACGTATCCCCGTCTTGGTGTCATCCGCGATTTAAAATCTATCAAAATTGAATTACCTATAAAAATGCGAAAAAAAAATGATGATAAAAACAGTGAAATTGGTGTTACCGGCGGCCAATAAAACAACGATAAAAACCTGGCGAAGGACCGCGCGAAGTCTATTTAATGACGGGAATATTGGGGGTGAAAATAAAACCCCGCTCGCCGGATCGGCGCGAAATGAAAAGAAGAAAATGCAAATTTTCTCCAATGCTATCGAACTGGAAAATTATAAATCAAGCCCGAGAATTAGATCGTCAAAAGCTTTCGAAAGGATTCGGGTGCATTACTACACTTAATTGGGATTCTTCCCCTTTTCGCTTCCGGCCAACCAACACACAAAGCCACATATTAGACATTACGTCACATATACAGTTGATATTTCTGATCTATATTTGATTATTACGTATATGGAACGGAAAATGACCGTATAGTCATGGAAAGATGTAAGTTTCTATCGTTATCTTCTATAGCAGGGGTTCTCAACCGGTGGTACGCAAAAGGTACCAAACTTAAAATCATATTTATCCAGATGATATTGTTAAATTGTTTGACCCAAAATTATAGCGGTCAAATCAGATAATACCCATTACCGTACGCAGACGTATTTCAAATGGCGCATTGTGTAAAAGGAAGTGTAGTTAAAAAGATAAATCAAAATTAATATTTTGCGCTACAGTTAGATGAAATACTGACATAATTAATTTTTATCAATTATTAGTCTTTATCCGATTCGAGGTGGAAGAGAAAATTGCAGAGGAATAATTATTTTGTAAACCTCTGCTCGAAAGAACAACTGGTGAAATATTAAAATGTCTTAATAATTTTATGTTTAACAATTCCATTCCATGAGCGAAATGCACTAGTGTCTGCACTGATTGAGCTAGGACTTTCACAAAAAAGTAATTGCAGTCAATATTATTAAAAGTCGAGCATTCAGTTTACGAATGTTTTCAATATTATGTCAGGAGATAGAAGTCCGTATAATACGGTATGTCCGTATATTCATTTCTAGTTATATTTACTATTAAAGGTACAATTTCCTCGAAGTGACTTCTCTTCGAGGTGGAAGAGAAAATTGCAGAGGAATAATTATTTTGTCAACCTCTGCTCGAAAGAACAACTGGTGAAATATTCAAATTTCTTAATAATTTTATGTTTAACAATTCCATTCCATGAGCGAAATGCACTGGTGTCTGCCCTGATGAAGCTCGGGCTTTAACAAAAAATAATTGCAGTCAATATTATTAAAAGTTTAGTTCACGAATGTTTTTAATATTATGTCAGGAGATGGGTAGCAACAGAAGTCACTCTTGTTACACTCCGATGATAGATGGCTCTCGAGAGGTAAAGTTTTGAATCGTCTCTTCGAACTTAAATCAGTTCAAGTTTTTCTTGAAAATGTTTGGAAAGCTGTATGAATTAAATTTAGTTTTTCAGGGATCAAAGGTACATTTAATTATCGTTGAAGATAAAATTACCAATAAATAAATCGAGTTAATTATAAAAGAAGTTAATAAAAATAAATGTAGTTTATTGCCAGCATTGGAAGGCTCCCTTGAAGAAAGATGGGAAACATCAATGATGATATTTAGTCGTTATTTTCCCAGATGTATGACAATGAAAATTGGATCAGAAATCTAAAAGGTATGTAAATACCAAACTTCACAACCTAATAGAAAAAGAACGAGTAAGAACATTTGATAGACATTTCCTCACACACAGCGCTGATAGAAGAATTTAAAATTATTACAATCACCGTTTTTTTAGGTATATAATTTTTATTGTTATTGGTTCCGATGAGAATAAGTTTTTACCAAGTGAACTTTTGTTATAAATGTTATTATTTTATTACAAAATAAATTAGTAGGATTATGTCTTTCCCTGTATTAATATGCATTTTTGTATAAAGGGTGGTGGTTCTAAGAAATTTCGATATTCTTTAGGTTGTACACGGAACCTAAAAGGTTGAGAATAGAACAGGGGTTCTATAGCAATAGGAACATATATCTTTCCATGACTGTACATCAACTTTTATGAAATAATAAAATCGCCCACTTATAATAAAGGATAAAATAATATTGTTGATATAACAGACGGAACAAATAGATTTAAACATTATGCAGGCTGTAAAGTTTAGCCGTCGGATAATATTTTACCCAGTACGTTGGTCGTAAGCGACGGATCATTAATCATATTGAGTTGGGGGTAAAATGCTTCCCTTAAAAGTGGTATACGTTTTATAGG
Source organism: Aphodius sticticus (assembly GCA_963966075.1). Classification (NCBI taxonomy): domain Eukaryota; kingdom Metazoa; phylum Arthropoda; class Insecta; order Coleoptera; family Scarabaeidae; genus Aphodius; species Aphodius sticticus. The sequence continues at coordinate 4,157,357 of OZ014515.1, read as the reverse complement.
TGCGAATCTCCCAAATTCGGGCTGGTTTTCCAACGGGAGCTTTGGTTCGCCAAACGGGCGCTTTACGTCATCATTGAAGCTTGCGTGGCTACAAAACAGTTAACAGGAAGCGGTTCTCAAATGACGGCGCGTTACACCTTATGATATCAGGTGCGCAGGGTTTGATTGTACCGAATCCAACATAAATACCATCTCTAAACCCTCGCGTTGAACCGGGCTATTATTAAAAGTCATTCAACGTGGCCGACAGCTGCCCAGTGCCGTTTTTTGTTTCTGTGGCCCAAATTTGCATGCTTGATATGAAGCGGAGTGGAACTGCTTACTAGATAGTCGCTACGTATACGTACTAAGCTGAAATAAGCCTCAATTTTCCAATGGGCGATTACTGCATGTCTCTCCGAAAATGAGTACGAATTAGACCAACTGATGTTCATTTCATGCCGCTCACGCAGCTACTGTTAACTCCCGTTTCACCCGCCCTTTTAGCACTCTTCAGGTCGTTGCCTTTCCACTTTTTAATCTCTTCAAAAACTAACCACAATTACGCGGCTGAAAAGTCACAACTGGCGCTCGAAAGGATTGAATTAATTTTCAAATTTGCCGTCGTGCATTCCATATTTTAATTAAACTGTTTGTGAAACGTTCGTACGAGTGTGTCGGTTCATTAAGGTTAATTTACACTTAAAACTATACTTTGTTCAGGTTGTTCAGGTTCAAATTCAAAATTTATGTCAAGACATATCATTTCAAACTGCAATGACTAAAATTTGTATGCCAAAAATTCGATATATTGGAAATTACCATATACGTAATAACCAGTGGCCGGACAATAATGTATGTCTCGCAGTGCTAGAAGTCGCCCAGCTATGAGTGTGCGTGGCGGGCACGCATGAGTCAATGACGACTTATGCGGTCGATTGGATTGATATCCATAGGCGAGAAGCGCCTGGCGGTCGGTAGTAAACCGAGTGAATTTAATATTAAATGTTTTTACATATTTTTCTAAATTATCTTCAGTAAAATTATTTCGCTTAGATGTTAAAATGTCTTTAAACCTTGAAGATGATCTTTCTACATCGCAGCTAGTCACAGGCGCAAAAGAATAAACCAACACCAAATTGGAATATTTTTGAGAAATTCCTTCATCCGTAAATGAATTGGTAGAGATTTGTTTTAAAATATTAAAATTCTGATTTCTATGTACTACCGCATCAATTTTTTTTTGTAATTTTTTACTGATTGGTGCTTCAATGCTTCGTAATCTTTCGTACCGAGATTCAATCCTTTGAAAACTGCTTGCAAGTTCAACATTTTGTTGTTCTAGAAACTTTATGGTTGGCAATACTTGCGCAAAATTTGTATCAATAAATTTTAATTGTTCATGCAAATCTTGTAATGATAGTACTTTTTTTGCAGTCTTTAATACTAACTGCTTCATCAGGCAAATTTAAGACGAAGGGTTTGATGATATCAAAGTTTCTTGCATAAAAGATTGCCGCTTCTAACCATGTACCCCATCTCGTAATAACTGGTTGTGGTGGCAAAGGTAGATTAGGGCACTTTTCCTTGTAAAGAAACAATCTGGAAGGAGCTTTCAATAATTTTTTTTTGCATGTGCTTATTAGCATATTCACGTCTGGAAATTCTTCCCGAATAAATTCACAAATTCTATGAATAGCGTGTGCAAAACATGTCAAATGAAGAATATTTGAGAAAATGTTGTTTAAATAATCTTCCAACTTTTAATATAATCGCAGCAGCGTCAGAAATAAACAGTAATACTTCTGGGATTCCTACTTTTTTTATGGCGTCATTTACTATTGTACATATCTCTTCAGCTTTGACGGTACAGCGAAACTGAGTAGATATTAAATAGGGTTTATATAAGTCTTGCGGGTCCAACAATCCGACAACGACGTTGACCACACATCTACCCTTCATATCCGTAGTTTCATCTGCAGAAACCCAAATATATTTATCGGATAGTTTTCACTTTATTTTGGAAATTGTTTTGTCATATTGCCCTTGTACGTAATATTTTCTAATTGTGGATTCTCGGGTCAGTCTCGTCCAGTATACTTCTTGATACTTTTTTTAAAAACGGGGTTATAAATTTTTGTGAAAGGCGGCAGCAGAAATAAATTAGCAGAAATAAATGTTTCACATAAATCATCAAAAAAGTTTTTAGTTGACGTTCCTGATACATTTTCCATGTATTTTTTTATTTTTACATGAGCCCGAAGACATTGTTTACTACGAATAATTAAATTTTGTGAGCAGAAATTGCAAACCACTTCCCTTTCTTAACGAACGTGAAAGTATTGCCAAACTCAGCTAGCAAACGATTCATTGCAGGATTTTCAAACTAAGTACAACTATAAAATAAAAAAAATAATTCAACTCTAAGTATAAAACAGAAGAACAAATTCGAAATGGAAAATAAAAACAGATATTCACACAAAATTTCAAGAAACAACACAATTGAAAGAAACTGCTCAAATTATCTATCGACGAAGCGGAAATTTAAACAAGGCAAGCGACTGTACTCGATCAACGCCAAAGCAGGTGTAGTGGTATGTACACCATGAGCCGAAGCCAGACCTGCTAGCCGGTCGCGGCCCCACACGTGTCCCATGCACGACACTGGAAAATATACATTTTTGTCCGGCCACTGGTAATAATAATAATAATAATAATAATAATAACAGTACATAGCGTGTTGCTCATTACCGCATCTGTTATATTCGATCACAGTTGAAAAGAGATGAATGTTATTGTACGAAGTACAACTTTTTGCCAATCTCAAGTCCTAAAATAACCCTAGTTTTCCCAATATATATATATATATATACATATATATATATATATATATATACATATATATATATATATATATACATATATATATATATATATATACATATATATATATATATATACATATATATATATATATATATATATACATATATATATATATATATACATATATATATATATATATACATATATATATATATATATATATACATATATATATATATATATATACATATATATATATATATATATACATATATATATATATATATATACATATATATATATATATATATACATATATATATATATATATATACATATATATATATATATATATATATACATATATATATATATATATACATATATATATATATATATATACATATATATATATATATATATATACATATATATATATATATATATATATACATATATATATATATATATACATATATATATATATATATACATATATATATATATATATATATACATATATATACATATATATATATATATATATAGTAAACGTGAACAGACCATTGAAGTTTTATTTTCGATTTTCAGATAATTTATATTTTAATGCTATTATTTTGTTTCAAAGGATCTTTTCTATGATACCAAAGCACCAACTTTCCATCAATTTCGTAGATATATTATTCTTCCTGGGAGGAATCGTCAATCGCAGCGGGAAACGCGCGGTCAATCTCAATAATCGTTTATTTATACAAATTCGCAGCGGGTTAATGGGCCCATTTTAAAACGTACAAGGGATTTTATCGGAGTCGTTTTGAAGCGTTTATCAGGGCGTCGAAAAAAAGCGACGCCCTATTTTATACGTTTTTGTCGCCCCGGTCCGCCGAAATTCTCAGTGTCGTGTTAAACGGGTGTTAATTATGTATTGTGTGAAAGGTAATCCCTCTGTAATCCTAATGGGTAATTTGCTTCGAGCTTTCATTTGGTTATTTTAACTCCTATTGACTCTACAAATTGATTTGTGCTTATTTTCTATTCAGATTGTCCCATCGCCGTTTTCAATTCTTTCCCTTTTGATAATAAAATATATAGAATAAATAAATAGAATACAATTGACAATGGACTATAACAAACGCGGTAATCAGCTACACGCTATATAGTGTTATTACGTATATGGTAATTTACAATATATTGAAGTTTTGGCATACAACTTTTAGTCATTCCAGTTTTAAATCTTGAATATAGCATAGTTTTAAGAGTAAATTAACTTTAATGAACCAAGGTGTTTCAAACGGTATGCAAATAATTTTTGTGTTTCAGTTTGAATTTTGTTGGCGAAACACAGTTTAAATATGATTAACCGGGATAAATAAGATGTAAAAGGCTATTAGCAGAACAACAGGGGTTGTTCGTAGGGTGAAGAATAGGCAGTATTTACGAATACTCAATTCACAATTTGTAATGATTAAATGGGGTACTAAAGTGAGTTCGGATGAGATTTTAGATGAGTCGCAAATATTAAGTGCCCAAGGGCAGGCCCGACTTGAACGAATCGAATGAATCCGGGTCGAGATATTGAATAAAGAACAAAAAGTAATTCTATACAATTCCCGTAACGTCTACTGTGCGTCCCCTGAAAAGTTTCAGCCTCACTTATTGAGTTTGTCAGTCGACAATGTACCGTCTTTTATTATTCCTTCCCGCAGAATTACTTACATTTTAAAGGCAGGCAGCGACATATCCATCAAAGCATCCAACTTTTCTATATTTCGTATAAATACTTATTTCGAAATACCACCTCCACAGTTACCAGGAAAGCTATACGTATACTCGTGGAAAATATGATGTATTCTGCATTTTTTGCGGCGATATAACTCAAAAACTATCCAAGAAATGTTGGTCTGCATATTCTTGAATTTTACCTAAAATACAAAGAATTCCTGGGTGAAAGTCCGGACAAAATTCGTTGAGTAGTTTCTGTGTTACATCGAAACCAAAAAATTAGGATATTAACATCCTATTTTCCGCGAGTGTACACTCTTGGAATTAAGTAAGTTCTATAAATATTTTAGCAGTGTGTCGATGATACATCCAAGTACAAGTTTTTTGTTATTCTGGTTGACTGCTCGGCCGCTAAGTGCAAAAAATTGTCCGTTTACGCTTCAAGTCGTATATCGGACATTTATTATTTGCGAAACCTTGTTCGAATGCTTTGAATTGGTTTATAATGATTTATATGTTTCTATTTATTAGCTTAATGTGTAATTAATTAATGTAATTCCTACATTGCAATGTAATTGTGTTTTTATTAAATATGACGTTAATTTTATATTAATAAACATAAAAGTTTTCGATTGCATGAAAGGAAAATCTCATTTTAAGATATTGCATACAACAGAACAAATTATACTTTCAACCTTATTGCATCTAATAGCTTTTTTTGTGTTAATAAATATCAAAATCAATTTGTTGTTGTCAATATTTTGACTTTTCAGGTTATTTCAGAACTGACATATGTATTAACATTTATTCACAAAATAGAAATAAATTAAAATTAAATTGCTTTAAAGTTGTCTTTATGATAATTTGTTAATTGTGATTTACTGGTGTTTTAGAGATATTTAGCTTCAACGATATTTTGCAGTGTTTAACTTAATAAACAGAAAGGAGTATGTATTTTGTATAGCATGAATGTATCATTACTATTTTTTTATATTATTATTTTCTATTTACTTTACAGCAATATGTTTCAAATATCTGACAACTGAAAATAATGACAATTAAGTATATCACTAATTTACAAAAAATTTTGGAAGCAAGCTTTAAATTTTCGACGAATTTTGATGGAATGTAAATATGTTATAATTATTATTAAAAAAAAATAAACCAAAATATACGACCATCTAAAAGAACATTTATACAACATAAAAATTATTTCATAAAATTTGACCTGGGATGAGTATAAATTGTGTTGGTAACGGGTACATTATTTCCCAAAAGGAGACACTTCAGAAAGAAAAGTTGTTGGTTTCTCGTAGAGCTTTTATTGCATATTAATTACTCACAATCATATGCAATAAAAGCTATACGTAAGAGAAACCAACAACTTGACGATTTGAACCAGGGACCTTTGCGTCGCTAGCACAATGCTCTCCAATCTGAGCTATTGACATTGTGCTAGCGACGCAAATAGCGTTCAAATCCAGTTCAAATCCAGGTTGTGGCTGTAATTTTTGATAAATTTAAAATTTACATCCCGCCTGTATGTTACCATATTATTAACTTATAATATTACTTTGACAAAGTATGTCGTTAAACATTTTCAGTTATAGTTTATATTGTTTGGAAATTAAAAAGACCTTCATTTTTAATGTATATGCATTTTAGCTAACCTTACAGTACACAATTCATAAGTCAAAATGTCATTTTTAACTTATTATCGTTGTTAATGCACGCCTCTTAATTTATTTAGAAAACAAATTTAGAAATAAAATTTCCAATAATGTTCCAGCTAATATATAGTAAATGAAAAATGTGTGCTTATTGAACTGGAACTATATTACAATAAAACTTCTGTAGCGCTCTTTGAAATATTAACAAAAAAAGAAAAATAAAAAATTAATTAGTTATCAAACAATGCAAAACCAAAAATGAAACACAATAAATACATATTACAACAATAAAAAATTATTAATTATAAGTAAAATTTTAATAATTTGTCTTAACAAATGAACAAAAGAAAATACCAAAATGTTTTGTTTTTTTTCTATAAAGTAGAAAGTAATATGTTTCATATGGTCTTATTGGTTTTCTGTGTTCCTTCTGAAGTTGGAGCCGTTTAAAATAAGATATTGTTAATAATTCAAACGGCTGTAACTTTTTAATGAATTGAAAAAGTAATTTACTTTCTGAAAAAAGTTGTTTTGCGGAAGAAACGTGGGACAGCCTGTATATATTGCTATAATTTAAATTATTTTGGTTGTCAAGCATGTATTAGATGTCATGAAAGATAAGTGAACATTAACTGCTGTAAAGTAAATACAGATATAAAATTTCCATTCTCCTTCATACAAAATACATGTTCGTCCTAAAGGTAAATTTAAATTAAATTTAGAGAATTTATTTACATTTAGTGAATATATTTTAATATTACAATTCTGAAATAGTCTATATTTAGTGATAATCCTTGGCATCAAGTTGATTTGCGCATTTACTTACTTACTTACTTAAGCCCGTCATCCTACTGCTGGGCAAAGGCATTTACTGGCGTAAATAATATGTGTATTAGTTAACATAAATTTATATAATGTGTCATGATATTACGCAATATCTTAAAATGAGCTTTTCGTATCATATTATCAAATTTCATGTTTATTAATATAATTATAAAAGTAATTCTATATTTAATTAAATGCATTACCTACTCGTAAACTTAACTGTAGTGATCATATTTCATTTATTACATTGCAATGAAGATATCACATTAAGGAAAAGGTAGGACACGCTAAAAATAAACTAAATCCCGTTACATTACATCCATCGAAAAACCACCTCGTGACGGACAACTTTTTGCGAAGCGGCCGGGTCGAGGTAGAACAGTACACGAATATATAACCGACATCCTATTTTCAATTCCTGCGATAGCGATACGAACTTACTTATTTCCATGACTGTACATACAGCTAACAATTAATGTTAGTCATCTCATCATAACACATGTCAGTTTGTAATGACGCGTGACCCCGTGATAATGTGACAAGCCTGCCACCCAGATAACGCTGAATTAACCAGACAATGAGGCTCATGCGCTCTACCACCCTTAACAACTTAATAACATTATGGTATGCAATTATGGACCTTTATTTCAAAAGTACCAACGTATTATAACCAATATTATAACTTATAATTGTGCCCTCAGATCATTTGATACTGTTGTATTCATTTATTTAGGTGTTATATTCTGTAATTCAATTTAATTCTATTGACTGTGGATTCCTTCCTCATGGTATTATTTATTCATGTCTACTGCTTTTCATGACATGCGCTCAAACCTAAACAGTCCTCTAACAGTCATTACAGAGAATTAACCTGTGATGTACCATCATTATCGAAAGGTTAAAAGAATATGATACCTGACGACGACACAAAGAAAGTATTTCGTAAATAAATATTTAAAAACTGGTAGGTCGTCTATCGATAAGCCTCATGTAACAAGAAATATTACTGAAAATGTAGTATGACCAACGTAATCGCCCTTTCGTGACTTACAAGTTAGTAACAGTAATATTTAAGAGTATTGATTTGATTATACGTCAAAAACAACTACGGGATTTTCTTGAGGTAAACGCCAGACGCATGAAACATGTAATTTAAAGCCCACTTTTTTAGCGACGATCAAGATACCTGAAAAATTACAAATCTCGAAGGGCGTTGGATTTAAGGACGTCGAACACGAATCGGACAACTCGACCTTCGAGTTTTATGCAATTTCTCACCATATAAAGTTAAAGTTAGTTTTAAAGCCGTGCGCACACTAGACGTTCCGATCACGGCGACGGTCGTCGCGAAAACGGCTAGTGCGCACGCGGCTTTATTCCATTCCATTGGTAACGCAGTTATTAAAAAAATGGACCGAACGCAAAACAAACAATTCATGATAACCGAACCTCCCTAGGGACATCAACAGGATGCGATACTCAATTTGCAAAATTGTAATTCATACATATTCGCGCCACTGATAAATGGTTTCTATTTGACGGCTAATAACGCGTTGTAAACGGATTTATTTTCGCGTCTGTCCCTTGTGCTAATGCTGCGTTGGACCCAAGTCCATTGGATTAAGAACTGACCCTTTGCGAACCCGACGTTAAACGCGGATTTTAACGTACACGTGGGATTTCCCGCCAAATTGCTAACCGCTGTAAATAGCCCCACAATTTACCCTATCAATCATTATAACCGGTCAAGCTTCGCACACACCTATCAGATACGAAACGAACCGCACAGAACAGATTCTATAAAAGTATTCAAGTACGCAATTTTTATGTGAAGTGCCACCACTAAGGAAAGAACCAAAGCCAAAGAACTGTAATTTTGATTCATACAAAACAGATTTCTTTGAATCAATGCATGAGATAAGATATGGACGTAATCCACTGTGTTTATGACAAGCAAATGAGTCATCTTGTAGTAAGTAATTAATTATATGTATGTGGGGTTGCTCTAGAAACAGTGTAGTACCATAGCATTTTTATTATGGCAAATGCTTGGAGAATGGAAGGTACGCTTACAATGTTATTATTATGGCCTTTTAACATTTACGTTTTTCGGGATATAACTTTATCGTTAATTTTATGTGAAGCTGCTGTACGAGATGTTCAGTGAACAATGTAGGTACCGTAAAACTATACAATGTAAGATATTTTTCCTTTTCCGGTAATTGAACTGTTATCTTTTGAGTTCAGCATTTATCTGAAAATGCAAGATTGAAAATTAAAATCCGGTGAGGTGTGTAGCTGAAACTTTCGGCTTCAGTGTATAGGATCGGAGGCGATGCAGCTTAGAAACTTACTTGCTACTTTTAAATAAAAGTGCAATGTATATTTAAATCAGTTCAACAATATCGGCTGAATAAATTTGCGGTGTGTCGCGTCTGCTGGTGGTGGTGGTATTTGGGACACGTAGTGGTAGTTCCTCCGGGCAAAATTGAAAAGTTTCCAGTTTAAAATTTTCAACGGCAAAAAGAGGCAACACATACACTCACTTCCACCGGCAATAGTGACTTTCCGTGCTAACCGCGAACTTCTGAAACTGGCCACCCTTCGAGTTCGACCGGCAATAAGTCAGTTAATTGATTGTTTTCAGTTCGCTGTAGCCGAACACCCCGGACAACCGGAGAAGTAGCCAAGAGGCAGCCTCTAAAAACATTTTATCTCGCGTTATAAAAGGAAATATTGGGGTGATATATCACGTATAATAACCTAATAATGTTAAATCGTGGCATTTACTGTTCCGACGTTAGCTTTACACCCTACTAAATGTCATTACGTCAAACCAGCAAATATTTGAACGATAAATCCACATTGGAAGTTATGAATTCATTTTATAGCGTTTGTTCTAAGAGCGCTCGCTCTTGGGAAGCGACACAGCGTGACAGTGCTTCGTCAATGTACGGTAAGCTGGCCAATATTCGGTTGGTCCGCTGTGAACGGCACCCAGTCAGCCTAACGCTGGTCAGTGGCGGGTTATCCAATGGGCAAAATGGGCATTTTGCCATTTTTTTTTGAAACTCATTTGCATAATAGAGTACCACACCATGTCAGTCCCCAACTAATCTACTAATTTATTACCTTCAAGGATAGTGAATCTTATATTTGCGCTCCTGCTGGTTGGGGACCAAAATCAAGCTTTCATAAACTATAAATTAATTAGGTAATTAATAAATTAGTAGTAAGAATATCAAATTAAACTTTAGAGTAGTCTTGCTTATGGGGCTTCTAAGAGAGTGGAGGGAGTATTAGCAGTTAAATGTTTTTTTTTGCAATAAAAGAAACTATATCTAATACTGTACGAGAATTATGAGAACCCCTTGACCAAGTTAGAAGAGAAAAACTGTATGAATTATTCGAAGATTTTCAGTCGACACTTTTCCTTTTGTTCAGGAATTCTATTCTGTAAAGATGAATGCTCCAAAAGAGTCTGTAAAATAAAAATGCCGATCTGCAAAATGCTGTAAATCTGTATGAGTGTGTATAAAAAGAAGCGTAACCACTCAATATATTTCTTTCTAAAAAGTTGACAAGAATAAGATTCCAATAAAAGTTTTAGGAAATTGCTTAAGCTACAAATTTTAAATGCTAAGAAATGAAACACACTTTATATTTAAACGTATTTCGTATTTATAATTTATCATTTTCAAAAACGACGAGCTATTGACATGGTAGAAATCCTTTTAACTTTGTTTAATTGTTTTCTTTTAACATTTACTCGTCTTGTTACATTTACACCACTGACCTCAGGTGTTTTTATACGGTTTTTATAGGCAAAACCGGGAGAAGTGAAGTTGACTCATCGCTTAAAATCGTTCGAACCAAGATATGGACGTACCGCGTGGATTGGTTACATTGCGGTGTATATTTGGTTGCCTACTAGGTAGTTCGTTAAAGATTTATATTTAATTACAAAAAAATACTATCATTGGTTATTTAATTGTGATATCCTATCTAATTTATATATCCATCATTACCATGTTTAACAGAAGCAAAATGAAAACATACCAACTAGCCCATTTAAGACAGTGTATTTGTGCGGTTGGAATTAGCTCAGAAATAATCATTTTGTGACTGAGTGCTTAAACTTGGGAGTTTCTTTTCTGTTTGTGTAGACATTATTAAATATGTTTTGAAATTCATCTCTGAATATTTCACAAAACGGTGGTAGTTTGTTGTAAATGTGAGGTTATGTTTTTAATACGTGTCTTGATAATGGATTAAAAGAAATATGAACTGAAAATTACTTTATTTTGTGTATTTTATTTATTTCCTTTTAACGGAAACATTTTGTTCACATTTAATTCACACGTTCGCGCTGTGTTATTATAATAATTGGAGGTTAGGTTGCAAGTACCGCTGTCATCCGTTCTAAGAACAGACGTACTTTTTTGTCTTGCCCATTTAAATTATACAGCAGACATATGAAAAGGATGCTATTTCGTTATAACACACGTCAATATTTAGAAATAATCTGTAACGTATGTCGAAAATAACAGCTGAAATATACGAGTAATCTTCACCTCTGGCGGATTTGACTATAAGACGGTTTTCACTGTATTAAAAAAATAGAATTTGGTCTGCTTCTTACAAATACATAACCCCGTATATTTAAAAGTCATTCAAGTTTCTAGCTTAAGTCTTTTCCTAAACCTTTTATTTGGTTACTTTTTTCTAAACTTTGAAGACCAGATATTGACACGTTACGTTTCTTGTTGTTAAAACTGATATATCAGAAGGCATTCGAAATAATTGTATTTTTTTGATGATATGGAATCGGAATCTTAGGTAATGTTAGAAATAGGGAATTACATTCTATTAAAAGTAACATCTCAAAAGAACTATAAAACTGCACTAATATATTATACTTGCTACGAATTTTGATTTTTAGATTGTTAAGCTATTAGTTAGTTTGGAATTCTTAAAAATAAGTGACCAAGTATAGTTCCGCAAAAACGCATGCCGTTCCGGACGACGAAAGCGGAGAAGTATATACACAACGGCACATAACCTCACATATCAGTGTTATTATTTATTGTATTAAACAGTGGTAGATCGTGGTAGATACAATAAATTATGGACGAAGGGCTTGTTGCAGCAACAATTCATTCTGAAGTCGTTCTCGTCCTGTGTTAACCTATAACTTACTGGAAACTGCTATTCACTCGCCGGTACACGTACAGATGGCGCCATACGCGCGCGTACGCCGGAAAACGTAAGACATAACACGCAGGAGATGAAATTCGTTGCGGTCTAGAACGAACTTTACGGTTTACGGAGCGTCACTATAATCGCGGAGTGGAAATTATGTACATTGATTTTTTTACGCTACGTTATTACGATGCGTCACGTCAATATACTTAGTCCTGAATCTGTTATTACTTTAAATAATTTTGTAGGTACTTATATTAAATGTTGTGACAAAAAGGTCAATACCTTACTTCACCTATTATTTATGATTTTTGTTAATTGTTCCGAAATGTTATATGATGGCATAACACGCCTCTGGCTGGTCATACATAACTCTGGTCATTTTCTTGTTGATAGCAGAGTACCTGCTCTCTCATGATTAGAATTTAATAGATATAATTACTAATTTGGGAGACTCGAATGCGTTTCAAGCCACACCTTCTCGCACCACGTGTTGTATCAAATTTAAATATTTAAAGTGGCTAGAGAATTGGACTGGCTGACAAGTTCTGGCAAAAGCTTCCAATTCAAAGTTAACGCCTCCTTTGGGAGTACAAATATAAATTCGGGGGAATACAATAAATCTTTTCGCCCAGGATTTTATTTCTTCTGTAGGATATTGAAATACGCCGTTATCGGCCGCTGTCTTCTTGTTTTCTTGCGTTTCATTGCTTATTGTAATTCGATACATTCCTTTTAAGGCGTGATAGGCGCCTGGGCTGAGGTGATAAGCAATAAAATTTGTTTAACACTTGTTTTTATACAAGATAAAGGCAAAGACTGGTAGGTACTCACCTAATCAATAATAATATTGATAAGGTCATTGGTAGGTCAACAGTATAGATTGCGTTCTATTCATTTTCCGAGTAAATCATGTTTTTACCACTAGTCTTTTCGATTGACTGGTCAGCTTATTACTTATTACTGAGAGGCTAGCATGAAGTTTATAATATTAAGCAAATGCATCGTGCCAGGCTATCCACTCTCAATCGCTAGCGTGTATCTAATAAATAATGTAAACTAGTTGATGTTACAATAAGGCAATAAAGTTTGATATTTTGGTATGGACGTCGTAAAGTTTATGGGGGCTCTATGAAACCCGATATCGATTGTAGTCTCTTCCTATAGCTCAAAGACGAGAAGGTTTTATGCGTGGACGCAAATTGTTCAAAGGTCATGGCTTAAGATTAACATTTTCAAGCTTCTAGTGCATCCCAAAATATGCTTTCAAGTTGTTTTCTGCCTTCTTGCATATATATATATACAGTGCTTCCCAAAGGTAACGGATAAATTCTATAAAATCTTAAATAAAAATATTTGAGAAAAATGCTCCGACACGTCGATTTTTACTTTTAACTTACTATCCTTAATATACACTTTTCAGCCCCCCACCCCTTCACCCCTAAGGGGTGGTAACACAACTTTAAAAATTCAAATAGCAAAGTACCCCTTGCGATACCTCAATTGATAGACTTTTTTAATCTTTTTTAATCTAATAAACTTTACTTTTTAAATAGCCCCAAAGAAAATAATCTAGTGGGGTTAAATCTGGAGATCTTGCTGGCCATTCAATAAGCCTTCATCTACCAATCCATTAGGAAATTTGAAAATATTTGGATTAGGAAATACTTGATCGAGGTATTCTCGAACTTGTCGCGCATAATGTGGAGGCGCACCGTCTTGCTGTAACCAAATTCTGTCCTTGTGTCTATCAGGATCTTCTGCGTTGGGAAACAACACCGCTAAAGTAGGTAGTAGTTCATTTCGTAGAAAGTTCAGATAACGTTCACCATTCAGTGTTCCGTCGAAAAATTTGGTCCAATAATTCTAGAACCCACCACACCAGCCCACACATTAAGGTTTTGAGGATATTGTGTGTTCGCTTCCACCATCCAATGCGGATTTTGACGAGCCCAGTAACGGCAATTTTGTTTATTGGCGGTGCCATTCAGACAAAATGTTGCCTCAACAGACAAAAACGATGTTTCTAATTAAGCAAGGATTTTCATTAGAGAGTTCCATCATTGTCTCACAAAACTGCACTCGTCGATCAAAGTCATCATCGGACAATTTTTGTACCAAGTGCACTTCATACGGGTGAAATTTGTGTTTTCGAAATAATCTGGACACCGTGCTTTTTGACGCACTAACTTGTGAAGCGACCTCCGCAAGGGTTGAATGATTTTCTTGCACCATTAAAACAGCATCCAATTGTCGGTTTTCAATTAAGGCCAATGGACGTCCTGCCTTAGGCTTATCCCGTACATGACCGAGATCGCGAAATTTGTTTTCGATTCGACTTACTGTAGATTCCGATATTGGCGGACGGTCCGGGTGCGTTTCATTGAACAAAACACGAACTTCGTCATGCGTCCGGCTTCTATCTCCAAACCCAATCATTAAAACTTCGATTCTTTCGGTTTCTGTAAATCTCATTTTGCTACTATTTCTTCAATGACGAAAAATCTGAATTTTTTTTGACATAAGTAAAAACAAGTTGCAATTGTTTGAACGATATTGCTATGCCCGCTTCAACAGCGCTTAATCGAATATTGACGTTCTTCTTTGAATACATTTTGGTAAATATCACGGTTATTTATCAACTGATTTTGATAATCTTTTTTTCGTTGTATTCAGAATAAGAAAATCTATCAATTGAGGTATCGCAAGGGGTACTTTGCTATTTGAATTTTTAAAGTTGGGGTTGCCACCCCTTAGGGGCGAAGGGGTGGGGGGCTGAAAAGTGTATGTCAGGATAGTAATTTAAAAATAAAAATCGACGTGTCAGAGCATTTTTCTGAAATATTTTTATTTAATGTTTTATTGAATTTATCCGTTACTTTTGGGAAGCACTGTATATATATATATATATATAGAAATGAGGATATATTTTTAGGAGGTGTTTTGAGGAAGTTAGATCAAGCTTCCGTGACAAATAAATTCCTGTTTCTCGGATGTATTGCAGTCGAAGTCATGCACCCCCCCCCCCCCCCCCCCCTCACGGGCCGGAAGCGCGAAATGTGTTCCGGAACAGCCCTTTTGGTAAAATAGCAATGCATCGGTAGTAGTGCGCGGTTGTGATTCAAAATTGCTAAAGATTATTTTAATTCAAATTGTTCTTTGTATTATTGAAAATGAAACCTCCCATTATTAACAGTTAATTAGTTCGGTTAATCTTGTCGGAAAGTTTAGAGTTTCCCGAGAGCTCTCCGTCAAAATATAAATTAACTTGTTTTAATTAAGTTTAATTAATTTCAGTTGCATCACCGATATACCTACGGATCCCTTACGAAAGATCATTTAAACTCTTTTAGGTTTCGCGATGGTTTTCTGGTCATATCTTTGATATTTTGTTAATACGCATCCCAATGAAAAAATGCGGGGTTGAATAATAAATTTGCTTTGAAAATTTTGAAATTTTGTGCATGTGATATAATTATTCCTACAAATACGCAAAAAAAGAAAAAGAAATCTAAGTACTTGTAAGGTGGTTTTGGAAGGGGGTTGATTAATAAATTTGGTTTGAAAATTGTGGAACTTACAGGAACGATTTTATTTATTTTTTTTCATTTTTTGCGGGCCGAATTGTGGTGGTTTGCATATGGAAGACTTTACCATAACAATAACTATTTGTTTTAGCTTGCGGCTGCAACACCGCCTTGTAGTCGATTTTGAACTTTAACCCAAACCGAATAATATGTGGCGTGAAAATATATACATTAACTGAACCCACACACACTACAGTCGGCCGAATTCAGGCAACAGCACTCACTTTCAGAACGTTAATTTAAATCATGGGTCATGTGTGGTATCATTGCAAAGATATTTTCAAACGAAACAACTTCTGCTGGAAACACTTCTTTCCAAATTATGCGGTTTAGGAAATAAACCATATGATCTCGGGCTGTCCTTTGTTGGACAGGTGACTGTCCTAAGGTGACTTGTTGGCTTTAAGGTTTTGTCATCAGACGCGCTAAATCTTTAGCTATCGATATACTATCACGTCTCTTCAGTACTAACAAAATAAAATATGAATACGTGGATTGTTCTTGTGACCACAGCTTATACAGACAACATAACATATTATGGGTTCTTTTGTGAAGCTTATGGTTTAGAAAATTTTTGTGCAAATAAAAGTTGTTTCTATTTAAAATATCTATGCAATGATACCACAAATGACCTAGGTTCTCGTTTGATATTTCAAATCCAAATGCAGGTATGACTACTTCCGGTATGTTCCGGAAATTATAATTGATGCCATAAAATACGTCAGGTAGGCTTATGTTATGCCATTTGTTTTCTGAACCTCTATGACGTCAAATAACAAAGAAAAACACATGCATCTGTATTGTAGCTCTCCAGATGACAAGGGGCTCCATTCAACAACAAAAAAACGTTACAGGCAAAAACTGGCACCTAACTTCAAGAAATCCTAAAACTATAACATCGAAGCTCAGCAATAGAGCATTTAATCCAGTCGGACTCCGTCGTACTTTTTTTATAACCTTATGGTGAAAGTTAATTTTATTAAGCGCTAAAAAAGCTCAAATTATTACATCAGTACAGCTTCCATAAAGTAATACGCACCACCACACGTCTCCTCCATTGTAGTTGTTCAAAATAATTGACAAAAATTAACGTAAACATGCGCTCACACTGACATAGATGAATTTGCGAATGGTTATGCACTTTTGCCAATGAGCGTAAAGTTCAGTTTGTGATGGTGCCACACCCGCGCATTTGAAATGTTGACGACAAACTTGTTAAGAGACTGATCGTTGACTATTTCTCTTAACATTTAGTGCAGTTTGAATTACAAATGCGCAACTTCATTCTTCATTTTTGTCCAGCTAGCGAAGCAGAATCGACCACCGTGCGATGGCTGAAAGTGAGTTAATTACGCTGAAGTGGTGGTTTCATGGGTAGAGGCGTATGAAAAGTCGGAATAATTTCGTTAAAAATGATGAAGGCGGATTGGAAATCGGCATTAAAGCACAATCGGAGGCGAAATTAAATATCGGCGAATCGGCTCGTACGTGTCCCATTAAAAAATTGACAGCAGCGGTGTCCGAAGCGCGCCTGGGCAAGATGACTGCCGGGTAATTTTTATATAAATATGCATGGTGCGAACCCACACAACTCGGTCACCGTCGCCGGTACGGCGTCGTCATCAAAACCATTTTTGCATAGACCCCGTATTACCTTATATTAGAAAGTATAATTCGGCCATTTACCATTCAACTGATGAACGCGTCCGTTATATTCGACAGCGGAAACATATTACACTTGGCCACGTTAAAAATGCGACGGAGGGTATTTTAAAGGTCGGCCAACACTGCACCGCACGTTGGCCAACCTCAATCCACCCCTGTCATCGCCAACCATCATTCAAAACTCCTAGAGTAGATCGCACCTCACTACCAGGCTAAACGTTAGCAAATTATTGGTCTACCGCATACTAAGTTCTTTTTTTTTACTTTATCATACGTAGTATGGACATGTGTGACATATTTTAACACCCTGTACATTAACAACAATTAGTAATTCAGTCTATTTCACCTAGTATTGTCGCTTTTCAAGTTTATATTAGTAGAATATTAGAGAGTTTTAAGCCAATAATTGGCTATAATGTATTTCTGAGCCTGCTGATTGATATACAGGGTGACTTATTAGCAGTGGCCGGACAAAAGATGTATGTCTCCCAGTGCTGGAAGTCGCCCAGCTATGAGTGTGCGTAGCGGGCACGCATGAGTCAATGACGACTTATGCGGTCGATTGGATTGATATCCATAGGCGCAAAGCGCCTTGCGGTCGATAGTAAACCGAGTGAATTTAATATTAAATGTTTGTCGTAACTATATGCAACACGTGCCCACTGAAATATTTTACTCATTTCTTGGGTATGCATTGAACGATTGTATTACTGCATATTTTTCTAAATTATCTTCAGTAAAATTATTTCGCTTAGATGTTAAAATGTCTTTAAACCTTGAAAATGATCTTTCTACATCGGAGCTAGTCACAGGCGCAAAAGAATAAACCAACACCAAATTGGAATATTTTTGAGAAATTCCTTCATCCGTAAATGAATTCGTAGAGATTTGTTTTAAAATATTAAAATCCGGATTTCTATGTACTACCGCATCAATTTTTTTTGTAATTTTTTTGCTTATTGGTGCTTCAATGCTTCGTAACCTTTCGTACAGAGATTCAATCCTTTGAAAACTGCTTGCAAGTTCAACATTTTGTTGTTCTAGAAACTTATGGTTGGCAATGCTTGCGCAAAATTTGTATCAATAAATTTTAATTGTTCATGCAAATCTTGTAATGATAGTACTTTTTTGCAGTCTTTAATACTAACTGCTTCATCAGGCAAATTTAAGACGAAGGGTTTGATGATATCAAAGTTTCTTGCATAAAAAATTGCCGCTTCTAACCATGTACCCCATCTCGTAATAACTGGTTGTGGTGGCATAGGTAGATTAGGGCACTTTTCCTTGTAAAGAGACAATCTGGAAGGAACTTTCAATAAAATTTTTTTGCATGTGCTTATTAGCGTATTCACGCCTGGAAATTCTTCCCGAATAAATTCTATGAATAGCGTGTGCAAAACGAAGAATATTTGAAAAATGTTGTTTAAGTAATTTTCCAACTTTTAACATAATCGCAGCAGCGTCAGAAACAAACAGTAATACTTTGGTAGCGTCTATGATTCCTACTTTTTTTATGGCCTCATTTACTATTGTACATATCTCTTCAGCTTTGACGGTACAGCGAAACTGAGTAGATATTAAATAGGGTTTATATAAGTCTTGCGGGTCCAACAATCCTACAACGACGTTGACCACACATCTACCCTTCATATCCGTAGTTTCATCTGCAGATACCCAAATATATTTATCGAATAGTATTGCCCTTGTACGTAATATTTTCTAATTGGGGAGTCATCGGGTCTCGTCCAGTATACTTCTTGATAATTTTTTTAAAAACGGGATTATTAATTTTTGTGAAAGGTATATTAGCAGAAATAAATGTTTCACATAAATCATCAAAAAAGTTTTTAGTTGACGTTCCTGATACATTTTCCATGTTTTTTTTTGTTTTTACATGAGCCCGAAGACATTGTTTACTACGAATAATTAAATTTCGTGAGCAGAAATTGCAAACCACTTCCTTCCCTTTCTTAACGAACGTGAAAGCATTGCCAAACTCAGCTAGCAAACGATTCATTGCAGGATTTTCAAACTAAGTACAACTATAAAATAAAAAAATAATTCAACTCTAAGTATAAAACGGTAGAACAAATTCGAAATGGAAAATAAAAACAGATATTCACAAAAATATCAAGAAACAACACAATTGAAAGAAACTGCTCAAATTATCTATTGACGAAGCGGAAATTTAAACAAAGCAAGCGACTGTACTCGATCAACGCCAAAGCAGGTGTAGTGGTATGTACGCCATGGGCCGAAGCCAGACCGGCTAGCCGCGTTCCCACCAGCACGTGTCCCATGCACGACACTGGAAAATATACATTTTTGTCCGGCCACTGATAATAAATGTAGAGGAACCTTGGTGATAGCAGCGATAGTGTGATAACGGGGATATGTGAGTCACGGTCAACGGCTGGCCTCAACAAAGAGATGGACATGAATCATTACCTAAAGAGTTGTAATACGATACAGTTGTGTATCATAATAACGTTACATATATCAATATAGTTTATTATTATGCATAATTACTGTGTATTGGTGCGTACCTAAATACATAAACTACTGCGAATCTAGCTTATAATCACGTAGTTGCGGTGCGGCATAGTATATTGTATCAATTACAATTTATTTCGAGAGGCACATAAATTTTACGTGATACAGTTATCCAGTAGGATGTATCTATATCAGCGTAATATTAAAACGTAGATCTTGGGAGTCTTTATGGTTATTGCAGTTAGATTTCTGGTTGGTATTTCGAGTGTCCTCGGCTGTAAATTCGCTTAATTGGAAAAGTAGAGGCTCTGTCAACGCAGTTGTTTAAACTTTTAATCTCAATTTCGCGTTCTTTTTCACCGCCCCGAACAGTGAGCGTCGGTTTAAAACCCAATTTAATTCCTATCCTAAATCAACTTTCTTTTGTCGGGGCTGGTGTATTTTTAAAGCGTGCCGAATTTATTATCCTTTCATATTTATTAGCGGAAATTGAGGCCTAATTTGATTGTTTTAAGCCCCTGTAATTTGTACCGATTTATCCGCGGAGTTTGTTTTGTTTTCATGAAATACAGCGCCCTCTCAATTTACTCCATTATATCCATACCACGATCAACTACACCGGTCTGCTTACTTCGTATCTCAAATTCGCACTGACGTCACTTGTAGGCGTGGCCGATGCGCGTAAGCAGACCGGTGATAAGTGCATCGTGATCCATACCTAACTTCTGTTAAATTTGAAATCGGACACGGGTTAAAGAACAAATTAAGATTAAACAAATTTAAAACTACTCGCCATGTATGACGTTTGACTTTTCGACTTTTCGATAAACAAGCGTGTCGTTTTCAATTATACATACGGTGATGATACCAAGAATAGAAAGGACAATTTTCCACCGTATAACGATGTTCTTAGAAACGCTCATAAAATATGCAGGCATAATTCCGCGTGTGTATTGATTCGAAAATAACCACTGGTAAGGATGGTAAAATACTATAGTTACTGGCGATCAGGGCCTGTAAAATTATAGACCGGTAAATGCCTAGAAGGAATTTTAATAGCTACAGACTAGCAAAAGGGCAAGCGTTTTTTCCCTTTCCACTGCTGAGATAATTTCTAAACAAGGGAGTAGACCAATCCCAAAGAAATAACGGTATAAATGTTTCTCGAGTCTCACAGCGCAAACTTTTCACCCCCACCCCTTTTCGCGATAACACCTTCATAATAAATGCCCATTCCCTTATGGGACTTTGTCGGTTATTTTCGTCGAAATTTGCAAAATATTTCTGGTATGTTTAGGAAGTCCTACATCTTTTTTTTTATTTACTACATAATAATACAATAAAACAGTGATATTGGAACCTTTTTACGTACCGATCCCTTTCCCTGAATGGCTGATTGTTTTTTTCCCTTACCGCTCTTTTGTCCAGGAAAGAAATATGTCGTGTGAAACTGAACAGATCCCAAGTTGGGGGTAGTTTTTTCGGTATCATCTGAAGATACGAGTGGGATAAAAGAAAAGCGCAACATCAAGGGCCATGTGGATAAACACCCTTGCCATCGTGTCGTAAGTAATGAGTTGTTCGATTTTTAAAGGGCATGATCGAAGGCAGATTCTCCCCGGTTGCGCTCGCAGGTAAACTACCCGTTCTACATGCAAAAGGAAAAAGGCAAAACAAAAGAAATACATACGTTTAGGCGGGACCGATGCGAAGGGTTTCCGTTTTCCCTGTTTCGTTGAGTTATAGAATATTCAATGATATTGTAATAAAATGTGTCCCTAGTTTTTCCCCCCATTGACTATTGAATAACAAATTTTGTTACCATCCTATTCCCAGCGCCGTAATATTTCGATTATCCTTCACTTTGTGATCGAAACCCGACTTACCTGGCATAAAATTAGTTAAAACATGTTTTGGCAAATAACTTACGGTCTAACTTAACGCATTCCTAAAAAAAAATAATAAAAAAAAAGACGGTGTCCGATCCTGTTCCGCGCAAGAATATCGTCGACACCCCACCGCAATTATATAACTTGCAGCAATTATATAACACCCTGTATATCATAACCTATTGGTTCATGTCAAAACACTTACTTATTAATACTTATTTTTACGTCAAATAACGTTGATCGTTTAGATCAATACCATACCAAGGTTACAAAAGGTAGGGGAGCTTTCACTTGTGAGTTCAAACTTTAAAAGCCTTTGAAAAAGGTGCCTCTTGCGACTTGTTTAGTTCAGAAAGCGCCACGCATAACTTTGGGATTGTTAAGAAACGCTTCGGATTTGTAGATACTTTATAAACTTTCCTTTGGAGCAATTCCTGCAATTTTTAGGTTTTAATATTACTAGAGTTGTCGGGGGAATTCGATTTTACAAAATAATATGCACAACTCTGGTCGATCGCAAGGTTAAATTTCCTTTTTTTTATTAATGCAGATGGGCCAGACTTTGTAATTGAAAAGCGAACAGCAAGATACGACTGCCAGATGAAATATTGATACTGGGCAAAAAGCGTTCGGAAAACATAAATTAACCAATTTTCTAATTTAAGGGGGGCACCATTCTTCCTCGAACTGAGTAATTAAAACCATCTGGCCCGCGCAGCATCCCAAAATCTGCTATCTATTAATAGATTCTAAAAAAACCGCTGTCACGAGCAGGTCATATTCAAAATCTATACGATACATATATCTATAAGTATACACTTATACGTGAAAGTTGATGGAACGCCGACGTCATTTATCTGAGTGATACCGTCATTGCCACACGTTGCGAAACGAGATGTCACGGTATCTACACCACTCCCTCATAACGATTCAGATAAGCAGACGCATTTTTAAATATTCATAGACGTCGAACGCGTCGCGTCGGCAACCGTGATATTGAAGACCTCATCCCTTCATGACGGTTCTTTAGATAAAAATACCTACGACAACTATTGCTAAGATAAATTTATTGCATACTACCTACCTGCTGTTTTTTTTTATTAACAGAAAAGTTGAAATTCACTGCGGTCGAGAACGGTCTTCACGGCTTATGCGGTCCTTAACGCAGATTAAACTATGCCTAACGCTTGACTAATTTCGTCCATGATGTTACTCGATTAATATTATTCGATTGTGACGACTTTCTGCGATATATGGGGTCCTAACGCGCTTCTTGTTTTGTTGGAACGGTGGGATATCGATTGTATAAAGGGGGGACGGAGATTCACCCGTCTGTGTGAGGTCGTAGCTAGTGTTGTATAACAAAATTTCTTGTCGCGGGTTATATATCTACGACTCTGTCTATGTCGGACCCGGTGGAGATTTTCTATTAACACAAAAGTTGAAATTCACTACGGTCGAGAACGGTCTTCACGGCTTATGCGGTCCTTAACGCAGATTAAACTATGCCTAATGCTTGACTAATTTCGTCCATGATGTTACTCAATTAATATTATTCGATTGTGACGATTTTCTGCGATATATGGGGTCCTAACGCGCTTCTTGTTATGTTGGTACGGTGGGATATCGATTGTATAAGGGGGGACGGAGATTCACACGTCTGTGTGAGGTCGCAGCTAGTGTTGTATAACAAAATTTCTTGTCGCGGGTTATATATCTACGACTCTGTCTATGTCGGACCCGGTGGAGATCGATGTATTTTACGAAGGGCCTAGACTGACCTTCCATTCCAATTTCGCCTGACGGCCGTATAGAGCTTGACCGCGTCGCCCGGAATGGCTTTACTTTCTGAAAAATTACAGCTAACCGAATCTGTCCCCGGTCACGAAGATATGCAGTAATACGCGATTACGACGTCTCCACAACCGCGTCTGGCCTAGCCGTCTTTATTTATAAGCAAAAACAAAAGGGACTATTCGAATTTTATGTTCGAGTGGCTTCCACCGCCGGGCTTAAGCGTCTACAAGCTCGCCCAATATTGTTTTCTTCCTCGGGTGAGCGCAAACTTCAGCAAAGAGCGATAAAAAGAAAATTAGTACCCATTTGTCTCGAACAATAATGCGTGTATAACTTGAGCAGTTTCACACTAGCACCTAAGTTTGCAATAACAAACCAGGGAGTCTAGTCTTGTTATCTTTTTGAAGCGAATACGAGACTTCTCGAATGGTTTGGTGGGACGGAGTGGGGATATCAGCGGTTGCCCTCTGTTTGGAACGTATCTATGAGTCTCGTATTCGCTTCAAGAGTAGACTCTGGATGAGATTACTGATTACTTCTGGGTGAGATTCATGGACAAACTGGTTCTACACATGCAGGGTGAAGAAAATATATTCAAAAAGCATAATGCTACGTAATAATACTCATCTTTCAAAACTACATCGATGAAAAAGGTCACTTGGGGTACGACGATTGTTAATACTATGAGTTGATTGGTGTTAAGTGGTTGATATAATTGAATGCGGTTGGTGAATTCACCGCGGAATGAACGTAAATCCAGTAGCGAAGGAGAAGGGATGTTTTTGTGTATTTTTAAAACTGTGTGTGCTGTGGCAGGCTCGGGTGTAGTAATCCTTGACATAAAAAAAGGAAAAATCGATATTTTAAAGTGGCCTGCATGTAGCATTACAGTTGGAAACGTCGTTAAAGAAAGCAACTTAGGAACGCGAGGAAATTCCATGTAATTATTAATATTGAGCTGCCCTATGCCCTATGCGACGTTAGCAGTCGTCCACACGCACCCACCCTCAGCAAACGTACTATTAACTTTTATAGTTCCCTTAGCGAATATAAGAATCACAATCAATGTATTCATTGTTAAAGAAACTATGGTGTCTCTCACATGTATTTTAGTCATGCCACAGTGATATACAACTGTCCATCTCTTTGTTGAGGGCGGGCGTTGTCCGTGACTCACATATCCTCGTTATGACCAGGCCGCCGTCACACTATCACTGCTATCACCCCTACATATAGTAGAGAATCAAGAAGTGTAGCGGTGATATCAGGTTCCGCCTCTTATTCTGTAGGCTTGATGCTTCTATCCTCGACTCTCCATGTTGGTGCTCTACAGCGTCATATACATACACTATAAATAATTATTGCATGTAAATGAGTTTTTGTTTTTGATTTTGGGTTCATTCCCCAGGGTGCGTCGGTTAGCTATAATTGAACGGTGGGCATACGAAATGGCGTATATTCGTGGCGCACCACCCACATCGCTGTTTGAATTTTTCCGGCACGACGACGCGCCGGCGGGCGTTTTCCAGTGATGGCGGGAAAATAAAAGATTTGCCCCCCCATGAGATGGAATCTGATTTAATTTTCTCGAAGGGTGCAAAGGATGAGAGTAAGGAGTGACATAAACATGAGTGCCGACAATTTGCTGCCGACGAAAAGGCACCGGCGTAAGCTCAAAATGGCAGATATCCGTTTAGGGGTATTACACCCCGTCGCTTGTCTGGGCTCTGCGGATTTTTAAATTAAATAAACATAGGGAAACGTTTAAGGGATTGCTCCGTTAATTTAGATGTGATAAATATTTATAACGTATCTCGCGGCGGATCCACTACACTCCAACCCTCGACTAACCGCGATTTCCCTGGACCTCCACAACGAAATTACGCATTTCACCATACCCACACTTTTTTTTTCATTCTCACTGGCTTTGTAATTGTGCATTTTCAACCATTATAATGAACAATCGCTCACCAAACCATTGTGGGCCATGGTTTATGACAGGATTCTTCGGTAGACGATTATCTATTGCACGACATCCTTCCAGTTCCTTATGTCTAGTCTCTTGATGTCTTTCTCCACTTGGTTCACTCCAGCTTAGGTCTTCTCCATTGCATATATTCCTCCTTCATGCTCGGTATATGCCTCATCCACAAAGATGACATTTGTGTCGTCTCTAAGCTGCTCCAACATGACGCGATGTATGTAGCCAACTGCCAACAGCCTTGGCTTATGATAGGATTCTTATGTAGTCGATTATCTATTGCACGATATTCTTCCAAATTCCTTATCCCCAGTGTCTTGATGCCTTTCTCCACTTGGTTCATCCCAGTTTAGTTCTTCTCCATACCATATATTCTTCCTTCATGCTCGGTACATGCCTCATCCACTAAGACGAGATGTCTGACTTCTCTTAGGCTGCTCCAACATGATGCGATGGATGTGTCTTGATGCTATTCTCCACTTGGTTTACTCTAGTTTAGGTCTTCTCCATAGCATATATTCCTCCTTCATGCTCGGTACATGCCTCATCCACTAAGACGACATGTCTGACTTCTCTAAGGCTGCTCTAACATGATGCGATGTATGTGTCTTGATGCAATTCTCCACTTGGTTCACTCTAGTTTAGGTCTTCTCCATAGCATATATTCCTCCTTCATGCTCGGTACATGCCTCATCCCCTAAGACGACATGTCTGACTTCTCTAAGGCTGCTCTAACATGATCCGATGTATGTATCTTAATGCCTTTCTCCACTTGGTTCACTCCAGTTTAGGTCTTCTCAATAGCATATATTCCTCCTTAATGGTCGGTACATGCGTCATCCACTAAGACGACATGTCTGACTTCTTTAAGCTGCTCCAACATGATGCGATGTATGTGTTTTTATGCCATTCTCCACTTGGTTCACTCCAGTTTAGGTCTTCTCCATAGCATATATTCTTCCTTCATGCTCGGTACATGCCTCATCCACTAAGATGACATCTCTGATTTATCTAAGGCTTCTCCAACATGATGCGATGTATCTAGCCTGGTCTTCATCTATTAACTTAGCCAACACGTTGAGATTGATCCTGTTTTAGCTGTCACACCAATGACAAACGTTAGCCGCATACATCACAGTGTGTGGGAGCGGCCTAATATGCAACCTGGAATGTAGGAGAGTGAAGAGAGTGTAGGAGGAGAGTGTATCGTGGGTTCTTGGGTTAGTGGCAAGAATAAAAATCTCTTTTGTAAATATGTATATATACCATAATTCAATTTGGTGCTTGGGGGAAAAAATGGCGAGGGTGACGTAAGTGCTGACAATTCCCTAATACGGAGAAATGGCTGAAACGGCGAGTTAAAATGGTAGATATCCGTTTGAGCGTATTACCTCGTCTGGGGGTTAGGTTTTTGCGGCATAGGGCGCAATTGATTTTCAAATTACACGAATATGCGCGACGACGCCGCCGGTCATGAATATTTTCGCGTTATTACGCCCGAGGGAATGTTTTGTTGATGGTGAAAGAAAGGTAAATAGAAAGGGAATTGATCGAGGCACCGATTTTTTGAAGGCGCACAAAAGGGGCACCCGCGCGGGCGCCCTCTAATCTATGATTACGCGGCGTGTCGCCGTTGCGTGACCTCCGATGCGTGCGGCCGGTCACCGTCGGCCAACCTGCCCGGTCACGACACTCGGGCATTATATATTTACGAAATATTCAACCAAGACCCCCCCAAATCTCCAAGTCTTTATATAAATTGTGCATTTCCGCGGCCGGCTATTTATTTGCGGCTAGCATAAAAGGTCATAAGTGCTACGGGAAAGCCGATTGCTTATTCCACCTTGGCTCTCTCCAAACCTGATTTATCACTTTGTAAAAAAGGCAAAGACCGCCGACCGTTATTTCGTTACCTTTACATCCTTTGAGCATTTTACGTTTTCTATTTGATCGAGATGCTTATCTACCCTCCCAACTGATTAACAACACCTTATAGCAATACTATTGGCGCCCGTCCACCATATCATATATATTAAATCCCCAATTTCTTATATCAAACCTCGCTAGTGTATGTGTATGTATGTAGGAAGGAGGCTGGGTGACACCCATCGCATCCAGGCATCAGTAGGCTCTTTGCGCAAACCTCTTCTGGCCACCCTGGTCTCCGAAGCCAGTCCAGCCCCTGGACAAAGGCAACGAGGCATGGTAGAGGAGCGTTCCTGATTCTTTCCATGGTGCGCCAGGGTTCCCCAAGAGGACATACCCTCTGGTCTTCTAGGGTGGGGTATTCGGGCACCTCGCTAGTTTATTAGTGATGAGTGATGACTAGAATCCAAGGAGTACCTTTACACCTTTAGGGAGGACCAGGTTCACTCTTCTCAGATATGAAGTACATCGGTAGGAAACGAATTTACCTCCTAAAAGCAGAACAGCTTCTTATCTACCCTCCGCACTGATTAACAACACCTTATAGAAATACTATTGGCGTCCGTCCACCATATCATATATATTAAATCCCCAATTTCTTATATCAAACCTCGCTAGTGTATGTGTAGGTATGTATGCAGGGAGAAGGAGGCTTGGTGAGACCCATTGCATCCAGGCCTCAGTAGGCCTTTGCGCAAACCTCTCCTGGTCACTCTGGTCTCCTAAGCCAGTCCAGCCCCTGGACAAAGGCAACGAGGCATGGTAGAAGAGCGTTCCTGATTCGTTCCATGGTGCTCCAGGGTTCCCCAAGAGCACATATTCGCGCACCTCGCTAGTTTATTAGTGATGAGTGATGACTAGAATCCAAGGAGTACCTTTACACCTTTAGGAAGGACCAGGTTCACTCTTCTCAGATATAAAATACATCGGTAGGAAACGAATTTACTTTTTAAAGGCAGAACAGCTTCATAGATTAACGCTGTATATGCACTTCATCACACACCAATCATCAGTATATTTGCTGTATTGTTCCTCTTGAAAAAGTTGAGGTGTTTATTATGATCATAAGGTAAAATTGCAACATTAAAGTGTTGTTTGGAGAGGCTTATGCGGAGCCAGTTAATAAATCAAATATAAGTAAGCCAGTTGTAGTGGTGAATTAGTGGGGGTGCCGCTATGGGGCAGGTTGGTGGAAAATAAGCCATACACGAATAAATTCCGGAATAAATAAACTCTGGTCCACGAGCGTTATAATCTCCTATCCGAGGGCACGACGCGACGGTGCGCTGCGTTTAATGGAAGCCTTCGGATTTTTGCCGCCATGCGAAAAATGAACATCGGCGGTGGCGGGTTGCGTGTCGCCGATTAGAAAATCTGCCTTTCGGTAGTTGGCGGTCATTGCGCTAATGGTGAATATGTACCAGGGCTTATTGCCCTGCACCCAGATTGAGTTTTCGATAGCGGCAGAACTGCCATGGCAACGACCAGCCGCTGACTTCTGCACGAACTTGGTCAACGTTCGTGACAACGTATCGCACTTTTGCCAATGGGAGGTCGGATACTGCCAGAATTTAATGTCGCCGGCCCGCTATAACGAACGGATAATCAATCGGCATTATTTATGCAGTCGCTGATTCGCAGTAACGATCTTCCCCAAATCCACTTCTATACCCGACCTGCCCACCCCATCCACCCTTACCTGTCAGTCTACGTTATGCCAAACAATTCCCAACCAAAATCCATGCAATTTCCATCCCTTCTCATTGTTAAAATCTGATTTTCCGTTCACCTCCAGTATTAACTACAAGACCTTTAGCTATGGATAGTAGCAGATTAGTTTTTAAGTATGGTTTTCCATGTGGTCATCTTCATTTTATCTCAAGTCTTGATCCTGGTAATTCCAAAGCCGTTTGGAGCTGCAAACAATCCTTACGCCACCTGGCAAGAAACAATAAAGGTGACCGCAATCAGCGAGCGAAGCTCAGCGCTGCTAAGCGAAGCTGAGCGTTTGAAAAAGGCAATTGCATTAAAATCCTATGAGAGCGAGCGAGAACCAAGCTGAGCTGAGCTGAGCTGAGCTGAGGTGAGCTGAGCTGAGCTGAGCTGAGCTGAGGTGAGCTGAGCTGAGCTGAGCTGAGCTGAGGTGAGCTCAGCGATTCAAAAAGCTGAAATTCCGTAAAAGCGAGCGAGAGATCTTCGGGCAGCTTTGAATCGCTGAGCTCAGCTCAGCTCAGCTTGGCTGTCGCTCACTCTCATACACCTTTAGGGGTATGAAGGAATCAAGGGCAACGAAATTGCCGATAGACCTGCAATGCCATCAGAGGTTCAGGTTGGTCTATCTACTGTTTTCCTATGCCAGGTTTTTTCGGTACATGACTCAAGCTCGTCTCGTCATCTCCTTTCCTGCCTTCCTATACTCCTTCCACCTTTCATCACCTTATAGTCACCAGTGGCATGGCAACATCACCTTTCTGGTCAAAAGGATTTCCAATCGTTGGATTTCTCACTTGCATTAAGCAGGAAAAATGGTTTATAGCCCTTTTCTGCCTCAATGGCCAAGGGATGGTTTAAGGACAATTCGCAGGTCTCCTCACAGGAGTATCTAGATACCTTCAGGATCAAACCGAAACGTCATTTACATTCCAAACAGTTTTATTGAAAACCCCCGTGCCATTTTTGATACTCCTCAATTGGGATTTGAAAATGGAGATATCTCAAGATAAATCGGTGGTAAAATGAGAGAAACAGGGGGAAGATAATAGGTATCCAAAGGGGTGGCGTTCGTTATAGTTTTGTCACGTAAAGGAAGATAACTGTTTGCGAAGGGTTATGGATTTCTAATTTATCATAAGGTCGTTATGGGGGGCTAACGTATTGTTACGCGGGCCGGTGTTTGTGGAAGTCATTTTCGGCTGCATAGGGGAGTCCGTCCCCTCACATTATGCTGGCCGATTGCCCTAGGTAAAGTAGTCGATTGATTTATCGATTATCGCGATGATTCGGCAGTAGCGAAACACATTGCCATTGACGATAGCACTTGAGTTGTATCGGAGCCATTTTGTAGGCCGTTTGTTTGATTTACAGCGGCGAATGATCGAAATCTTCCGTCAAAGTCGGGACGGTAATGCAGGCACGTCCTTTCGCATCCACACGCACGTGACTCCATCTACCGGTCGGCCCATACATGACCCACCGCAACCACACTAATGTCATTATCCCCCCAGTTATGCTAACCCGGCATATTGTTGCAATAACCGCTTCCATAATTAAATTAACTGCCCTCCTGTACCCAAACGACCGCTTTTTCCGGAACAAATTGCTTAAAGATTGCCCCGGAAGTCATAATACGTTACAAAAGTTGGTTTACTTAGGGTGGAGTCCATTCAGAGTGAACAAATTAGTTAGAAAGGGAAAGGACTTCTGATTTTCTTTGCAGAAGTCTTTCCGCAAAAAAATATTGAAATTTCGGCTACAATTTGACATTGAAAAACGCTCTAAACTACAAAAAATTAAAAAAAATTACTCTTTTTCGAAACCTGTAATTTCTTAAATAATAGTTCTACAATGTTACAACTCTTAGTTAGTTCTAAGTTAACTTAAAAATGTAAATTAGTAACGCAAAACAAAATGTAAGTGACTGCCATAGTATCGATGACAGTCGGGTTTTCTGTGGATTGGTGTGGTTTAATACAGTTCCACCATGCTTTGCACTAGTCTGCGAAGAGCTGATCCTACATGGTTCTCCAAGATGTCCTTTTTATCCTTAAAACACAATTTAACAACATTTCAGAGATATTTATACAGGGTGTAACACTTTTTTCCCGCAATAATTATTTTTAGATAGTAAATGTAATAACTTTTCATATGGATATAATTGTTTTCTCAACGCCAAGTTACAGCCGTTAGAAATATTAACTAAATAACGAAAAATAAACAATAAACAATAAACTACATATGAAACAATGCTAAATCTAAGTAGGACAATCAATACCCATAACAAAATTAAAAGTAAATATTTTAAGTAAAAAATTCAAAATGTTAAAAATAAACTAAATAAACAAATGAACGAAAACAAAATACATGAAACTTTTTAGACATTTGACATTTGTGGAGACAAGTAATTGTCATTCAGACACTTCCGTTGAAACTATTTAAAAATAAACTAAAACAACACATGATTAAGAACGCCTTCTATTCAGCGCCGTCATTTTTTGAAACAACCGAGTTTTGTGTTTGATATTTTTTTCTTTTTCACTTTGTACACTTTATGGTCTTATGTTAATTATTTTTGGTAACATACTATTTGACGTATTCTACACATTATCATGTCTATTGAATAAGTTTATTTATTTATTTGTTTATCGAGTATAAAGTTTCTTTCATGCCGACTTATTGGGTTTATCAATTTCTAAAGAAGTCATTTAATATTCAGTTATGCAATTATTTTACAATTATTTCAAACGGTTGTAATTTTTTAAGGAATAAAGAAAACAAACAGGTCCATATGTTACTTTTTACTCAATGTGGCATTTACTATCAGGAAAAAAATTGTGGGGGGGGGGAAATGGGACACTCTGTAGATGTGTACTCTTGATTACAAATAATGTAAAAGATTTGAGCTATATAAGAACATTCTGTACATTTAGTTGCATTCATAGCAAAATAAGAAATTGATTAACAACGACAAAAGCCTCTAAGTTGACATACTTAACATATACTCATAAGATTCTGTGAAATCTTCGATAATAGAATCAGAAAATATATAAGATTCACACTATTGAATGGACGATAAGGACAAGGAAATGTCTGCTCTTGATATATCGTCAGATGAGACCGATATTTTTCTTCTTTGTTTTAAATATGTTTTTATTTTGTGATAAGAGAGTACCTTTTGATTTTGTGATAAAACTAAAACCTTTATTTAGTAGAATTAAATATTTCCTTTTACTGCTATTTTTAATAACAACATTATATTTATAAATACCCCTATAAATACCCACTTTGGGTAAATACCCGGGGTAATTACCCCGCGATTAGATGAACTGTAAAAAACTCGATGGAAAACTACTAAGTTTTTCTGCGGAGTGTATATTGTGCGTGGTTGCTGGAAAGATTGAGTCTGACAAAGCGGTTAATTACAAACTTATAACCACCCAGATCACGTCTTAGATATGAGGGAGCATCGGGCACTCTGCCGTAATAGGGAGCATTTGCTGAAATGGTCTTTGGCGCCCTTAATGCATAACGCACAGCCTTTGGTGATTCTTTCTGTGCCACGCTTTTCCCGGAAGTTATCGATCATTAAAAATCACAATAAAATTTCACCCTATTACGCCGAAACGATGGCCTTTTGCGCAAAAAAATAGCAGCTCGATTTATTTATTCCTCGCGTATCCCCACTGGGCAATAAAAAAGACGGGCGCGACTTAAAAGAGATAAAAAATCGCAATACTCCAACGACATTAATTAATGATCTGATCAATTATCTTGTTTTTCTCTTTGGGCCATTTTAATTAATTGGTTTTACGATTGTATTTAAAGCAGCGTATCCGACGTGATGTGCTTAAGTAGAAAAATCGTTTCCCAAACTCCACAATGTATCCAGGCTAAATATTACTGAAGAAGAAGCAATAAAGATAACAAGTAATAGTAATTTATAGTATTTATTAACCAATTCGTCGATGACCCAGGCATATATAAACATAATTTTTAATCCATCAACTTTGGATGTAGTGCCACATAAAGCGAAATCAGAACATTTGAGTCTCTAATTTTGCTCAAGTTCTAAGTTTGAAAAATTCTGTATGGTAAACTAGCACTGGTGGATAGCTGTAATTTACAATCTTTATTAACCAATTCATCTGTGACCCAGGCATATATAAACATAATTTTTAATCCATCAACTTTCGATGTTGTGCCACATAATGCAAAAATGAGAACATTCGGGACTCTAATTTCGCTCAAGTTCTAAGTTTGAAAAATTCTGTATGGTAAACTAGCACTGGTAGCAAGCTGTAATTTACAGTATTTATTAACCAATTCATCTGTGACCCAGGCATACGTAAACATAATTTTTAAACCATCAACTTTGGATGTTGTGCCACATAAAGCGAAATCAGAACATTTGAGTCTCTAATTTTGCTCAAGTTCTAAGTTTGAAAAATTCTGTATGGTAAACTAGCACTGGTGGATAGCTGTAATTTACAGTATTTATTAACCAATTCATCTGTGACCCAGGCATATATAAACATAATTTTTAATCCATCAACTTTGAATGTAGTGCCACATAAAGCAAAATCAGGACATTTGAGTTTCTAATTTTGCTCAAGTTCTAAGTTTGAAAAATTCTGTATGGTAAACTAGCACTGGTAGATAGCTGTAATTTACAGTATTTATTAACCAATTCATCTGTGACCCAGGCATACATAAACATAATTTTTAATCCATCAACTTTCGATGTTGTGCCACATAATGCAAAAATGAGAACATTCGGGACTCTAATTTCGCTCAAGTTCTAAGTTTGAAAAATTCTGTATGGTAAACTAGCACTGGTAGCAAGCTGTAATTTACAGTATTTATTAACCAATTCATCTGTGACCCAGGCATACGTAAACATAATTTTTAAACCATCAACTTTGGATGTTGTGCCACATAAAGCGAAATCAGAACATTTGAGTCTCTAATTTTGCTCAAGTTCTAAGTTTGAAAAATTCTGTATGGTAAACTAGCACTGGTGGATAGCTGTAATTTACAGTATTTATTAACCAATTCATCTGTGACCCAGGCATATATAAACATAATTTTTAATCCATCAACTTTGAATGTAGTGCCACATAAAGCAAAATCAGGACATTTGAGTTTCTAATTTTGCTCAAGTTCTAAGTTTGAAAAATTCTGTATGGTAAACTAGCACTGGTGGATAGCTGTAATTTACAGTATTTATTAACCAATTCATCTGCGACCCAGGCATATATAAACATAATTTTTAATCCATCAACTTTCGATGTTGTGCCACGTAATGCAAAATGAGAACATTTGAGGCGCTAATTTTGCCCAAGTTCTAAGTTTGAAAAATTCTGTATGGTAAACAAGCACTGGTAGAAAGCTGTAATTTACAGTATTTATTAACCAATTCATCTATGACCCAGGCATATGTAAAAATAATTTTTAACCCATCAACTTTGGATGTTGTGCCACATAATGCAAAAATCAGAACATTCGGGACTCTAATTTTGCTCAAGTTCTAAGTTTGAAAAATTCTGTATGGTAAACTAGCACTGGTGGATAGCTGCAATTTACAGTATTTATTAACCAATTCATCTGCGACCCAGGCATATATAAACATAATTTTTAATCCATCAACTTTCGATGTTGTGCCACGTAATGCAAAATGAGAACATTTGAGGCGCTAATTTTGCTCAAGTTCTAAGTTTGAAAAATTCTGTATGGTAAACTAGCACTGGTGGAAAGCTGTAATTTACAGTATTTATTAACCAATTCATCTGTGCCCTAGGCATATATAAATATAATTTTTAATCAATCAACTTTGGATGTTCTTTGACATAATGCAAAATCAGAACATTTGAGACACTAATTTTGCTCAAGTGTCCTGACAAGAAGAGGCGACGATACTCGGCACTCTAAAAGCCAGATAGAAACTGATGAGCACACCGCACAGGTTTTGTTAAGTTAATAGCATCATTAGATCTTGTGTCTATTTAGATAATATAATCTTTATTAAAAAATAATTATTATTATTAACAAATAATTTTAGTCCAACAACAGTATTAGAAGTTATGTATTAGAATTTAAAATATAATTCGTTGCAGAAATAAACAAAAATGTTAACTAGTTTTAATACCCAGTATATTATTCCCAGAACATTTGAGACTCTAATTTTGCTCAAGTCGTAAGTTTAAAAAATTCTGTATGGTAAACTAGCACTGGTAGAAAGCTGTAATTTACAGTATTTATTAACCAATTCATCTATGACCCAGGCATATGTAAAAATAATTTTTAACCCATCAACTTTGGATGTTGTGCCACATAATGCAAAAATCAGAACATTCGGGACTCTAATTTTGCTCAAGTTCTAAGTTCGAAAAATTCTGTATGGTAAACTAGCACTGGTGGATAGCTGTAATTTACAGTATTTATTAACCAATTCATCTGCGACCCAGGCATATATAAACATAATTTTTAATCCATCAACTTTCGATGTTGTGCCACGTAATGCAAAATGAGAACATTTGAGGCGCTAATTTTGCTCAAGTTCTAAGTTTGAAAAATTCTGTATGGTAAACTAGCACTGGTGGAAAGCTGTAATTTACAGTATTTATTAACCAATTCATCTGTGCCCTAGGCATATATAAATATAATTTTTAATCAATCAACTTTGGATGTTCTTTGACATAATGCAAAATCAGAACATTTGAGACACTAATTTTGCTCAAGTGTCCTGACAAGAAGAGGCGACGATACTCGGCACTCTAAAAGCCAGATAGAAACTGATGAGCACACCGCACAGGTTTTGTTAAGTTAATAGCATCATTAGATCTTGTGTCTATTTAGATAATATAATCTTTATTAAAAAATAATTATTATTATTAACAAATAATTTTAGTCCAACAACAGTATTAGAAGTTATGTATTAGAATTTAAAATATAATTCGTTGCAGAAATAAACAAAAATGTTAACTAGTTTTAATACCCAGTATATTATTCGTCTAAGCAAATTAAACTGTGAGTATGATATTTTATAAATAGGTCAATGCTTAAAAATTCCTATTTTAAAAATATTATTTTCGATACATCTCACATGTGCATTTCAAAACACGTTTCAAATTCTCGAAGCGGACCGGCCGGCTGGACAAAAACGTGTTGTTATGGCCGTAAAATAACTACGCCGAATGTTGCTCGAATATTCGACGAAAACATACTCATACCGTCAATGCTCCACAGAAAAATACATTCTTCTTGTCCAAAGAAATTGTTTTCGAGGCGTAGTACGAGAGTCTTTTTATATTTCAATTTATACAAGGAAATAGTATCCTGGTACGAAGTATGCACGTGTTTGTTTTTGCTGCATTACTAACGCGTCTCGCAAAATATAATAATATTAAATGAATAAGGAATTTATTGTTCGATGGTAACTAATTAGATCCATTCAATATCAAATTAAATATCCGAATTTCAATTCGTTTCCACTATAACGTCAACGACACTTTTTTAAATGACAACCCCATATTTTTCTTGCTAATCTTTTAATTATTTTAAATACAAATCTTGGATTTTGTTTACACCTTTGGTTGGGCATTTCAAATAACGTCCAAAAAGTCCCCATTGTATGAGTTGGCGCTTTCAAGTTAATACGTCTTAAAACACCAAAATCAAAATTAAAAAAAATGTGTATGGTAAACTAGCACTGTTAGAAAGCTGTAATTTACAATATTTATTAACCAATTAATCTGTGACCCGGGCATATATAAACATAATTTTTAAACCATCATATTTGGATGTTGTGCCTCATAATGCAAGATGATCACATTGGAGACTATAATTTTGCTCAAGTTCTAAGTTTGAAAAATTCTGTATGGTAAACTAGCACTGATAGAAAGCTGTAATTTACAGTATTTATTAATCAATTAATCTGTGACCCAGGCATATATAAAAATAATTTTTAATCCATCAACTTTGGATGTTGTTCCACATAATGCAAAATCAGAACATTTGAGACTATAATTTTGCTCAAGTTCTAAGTTTAAAAAATTCTGTGTGGTAAACTAGTACTGGTAGAAAGCTGTAATTTGCAGTATTTATTAACCAATTCATTTATGACCGAGGCATATATAAAAATAATTTTTAATCCATCAACTTTGGATGTTCTTCCACATAATGTAAAATCAGAACATTTGAGACTTTAATTTTGCTCAAGTTGTAAGTTTCTAAAATTCTGTACGGTAAACTAGCACTGGTAGAAAGCTGTAATTTGCAGCATTTATTAACCAATTCATCTGTGACCGAGGCATATATAAAAATAATTATTAATCCATCAACTTTGGATGTTCTTCCACATAATGTAAAATCAGAACATTTGAGACTTTAATTTTGCTCAAGTTCAAAGTTTAACAAATTCTGTATAGTAAACTAGCACTGGTAGAAAGCTGTAACTTACAGTATTTATTAACCAACTCACTCATCTGTGACCGAGGCATATATAAAAATAATTTTTAATCTATCAACTTTGGATGTTGTTCCACATAATGCAAAATCAGAACATTTGAGACTCTAATTTTGCTCAAGTCGTAAGTTTAAAAAATTCTGTATGGTAAACTAGCACTGGTAGAAAGCTGTAATTTACAGCATTTATTAACCAATTCATCTGTGACCGAGGCATATATAAAAACAATTTTTAATCAATCAACTTTGGATGTTCTTCGACATAATGCAAAATCAGAACATTTGAGACTCTAATTTTCCTCAAGTTCTAAGTTTAAAAAATTCTGTATGGAAAACTAGCACTAGTAGAAAGCTGTAATTTGCAGTATTTATTAACCAATTCATCTGTGACCGAGGCATATATAAAAATAATCTTTAATTCATCAACTTTCGATGTTGTTCCATATAATCCAAAATCAGAACATTTTAGACTCTGACTTCACTAAAATTCTAATTCTGGACGTTTGTTTACTTCGTTTCGTTAGAAACCGGTTTGACACCGTCCTGTAAGAAGTTTCTCTGTACTGATCACCATAGTTTTGTTAGTGAAAAGAACACCAATTTATTTTATTTCGATAACAATGGTTTTCATAAAGCATTGTGTACAAGAAGGCTCACGGTGCGGCAGTAATGAAAAGTTTGATCTCTGAATGCGCTCGAATGCCAACTTTTATCATGCGCGCAACTTAGCGACTTTTAAGAGTCTCTATTTTTTCCGCCGCCCGTGCCCGGGGGGCGGGGGTGGCGGCGTCAACAATGCGTACGTAGGCCCCGGCTGGCTGCTACAATAGGGCCCACCTGCTGATACCAACGATTCTGAGAGCCCAGTTCTTAAAAAAGCAATTCGACGCTGCTCATTTTTCCAGCAGCGGAAAAATTTCAATTAACGAATGCCCATTCTGCCACTCTGCAGGTAAAAAAGTATTTTCAACCGGATCCTTTGTATTACTAATAGTTGAGTTATGTTGCAAAACAATAGTTCCCGAACGCTATTCACTTAAATATTATATTTATACAGCTAGAGAAATTATTTTTAGGAAACCTCTTTTAGGAAGCCTAAATTTAAAATAACTTATTCAGTTGCTTGATTAGATGATTAAATGATCTACATTATCATGAAAATTATTCGCATACACCTTCTGTTTTAAATAACCCCACAGAAAAAAAAATCAATCGGCGTTAAATCAGATGAACGGGGTGGCCACCCTATCGGGCTGAATCGTCCGATCCACTTATTTGGAAAATGTCTGTTGAACCAATCCCTGACTTGATATGCGCTAAGAGCAGGACAACCGTCGTGTTGATAGTGTAGTGAACATCTGAGCTGTAAGTTGATTTCGTCCAAAGTAGGTAGCAAAAGAATTTCCAACATCAAAATAACTGTTTTGGTTTACAGTACCGTCAAAAAAGTATGGTCTAATTATTTTCTTGTAATAAATCCCACACCAAACATTCACTTTTTTATATTTTTGAGAATTGGTTGTCATACGGAAATTTGGATTTTCTCGAGACCAAATCTGCAATTCTGTGAACTAACAACTCCATTTGTGGTAAACGTCGCTTCGTCAGAGAAAATAATTTTTCTGTAGAAATATCTATCGACCATAATTCGTTCTCCCATTAATAGGCAAAATTCTAATCGACGAGCATCACCTCCTTCTCCTAAAGTGTGTGTCAGTACTGGTTTATAAGGATGAAATTTTTGATATGAAAAGATCCTTTGCAGGTGGCTTTTACTGATGTTCAAGTCTCGAGATCTTTGCCTCAACGATTTTTTGGGCAAGTGTTCACGGAATAGCTAACATAGCTCATCTTCGCCATTTCGCTTTTTTTTCTTGATATTTTTCACGTCTCCTGTTGCATGAAATTTTTTAATTCACGAACCCAATTGACAGAAACGTATACCTCAGGGTATTTTCTGTTAAAAACTTTAATAGCACGGCGGTACGATACCTCACCTATGCCGTAACAAAGAACTAAATAAACCCTTTGCTCTAAAGTCAACATACTTTCAATCAGCTTCT
The DNA here is from genome assembly GCA_963966075.1 of Aphodius sticticus. NCBI lineage: Eukaryota > Metazoa > Arthropoda > Insecta > Coleoptera > Scarabaeidae > Aphodius > Aphodius sticticus. Next base: position 4,117,553 of record OZ014515.1, on the reverse strand, counting down.
ATCAACAAATTGCTTGGATACGCTGCTACTACTGTCAACTGAGCAATCATAATTGTGGTCTCTAAACTTTTTGTTCACCTTTATGTAATGTCTTTTCACTGGTCCGAGATGTAAAATTTGAAATAGAACATTCAAGTTTGATATTTGAGCATACAATTAATTCAAACTAGATTAGTTTAAATGGAGTATTGGGACATTTTATTCTACTGACTGCACCTTAAAACACTTGTAAAAGGAATGTTTAATATCGAAAAATGTCACAGAGCGTGTATTTTTGTTTGTATATGTAACATTTCATGCTGTGGTTCCTCGAGCAAACACGATTTGTCATATCTGAAAGTTGTCGGTAGGAAGGCATAATCCTGGGCGGTGGTTTACTTACTCTGAATACGTTTTAGAGGCATTATTCTGACAACAAAGAGGTCGCGTTCTAAAAAAGGTTGCATTGACGGTTCTTTGTAGACGGCTAGAAAAGTCGAGGCGAAGGCTGAGGTTCTACTTTGTGAGAGTGAAGTAAAAATAATAGGGAGAGAAGGGAATATCCGAAATTAGTCTCCGACGATTGTTCGTCTTGGGTGGTGGCTTACAGGGGACACGCGGTGACAGCGGATATTCGGGGCCCCGCACAATGTGCTCACCCTTGTTAGGCGCCCGTATTACATACGAAGTTGGGGAATCCCAAAGTACTAAGACCGAGCATCGCCACTTTTGTTTTATTGTCATAGCTCCGGAACAGGTCAGAGATTGTAGCTGACTTAGCACACTGCATCGCCAACATTCCACCAAGAATACCCCTCGAAAACGATTCCCCAAATATCTCCCAGGCATGCGAGAGTTATAACCATTTAATGAACTCAACATTTGCATTTACTCCAACTACCACACACGGTATCTCGATTTTCGTCGATCTTGCATATTTTCTATATTTTATGTTCCGGAAATAGACAGTTTCAGAATTTCAAATTAAAACCGAGGTTGTGTGTGGTATCATTCGATAGATGTTTTAAAAGAAAACATCTTTCTTTGGATTTTTTGGACTGATTATTAACATACCTAGCAAATGATACCACACACGACCTATTTTCTAGTTATCTACTAGAAATCTAAACTGTTAAATACGTCAGGTAAACTTATGTTGTGTAAATTATTTTCCCGAGCCCCTATGACGTCATATAACCAACAAAAGTAATCAGTGTAGTGAGTGTAGATTGATCATAAATAGATACCTTAAGAGTGGGGTCCAACAGCTGATCAACAGAGGCTTGGCTGTTTTTGATAAGTTTAGAAAAATCAGTCGAGAATTGGTCTTTGCGTGGGGATGTCGACGTTTTCGCTAAAGCTACTTTGGAACAAGATAGACTTAATGGTGACCGCCGACGTGCGGTCACCATTATATGATCTAACGTCTTTAACGCTCTTTCAATTTATTTTTGCACACGTAATCAGGTTGTCTACTGTTAAGTGATTCTTTACAACGCTTACCAACATAACATGGTAACTCTAAAAATTACTGTGATAAATTGTTGACCCATTTCTAATTCATATATTATTTATAAAAGACAATTAGATAACATAAGCTTTATAGTATTATATAGCTTTATTAATATTATATTATAATATCAAAATCACAAAAATGTTGACCCTCGCTATCATCAGACCACACGCATATGGGTCGTAATGCTTGTTCGGTTCTTCGGGGATAATTCCAATACTATCTGCGGTTTGTTGTCTGCGGTTTGTTGTCCATACACTTTGCACTTGAGAAGAAAAACATCTGGAGTCAGTGGTTGACAAGTCGACTATGTCCCATTATACATTTCTCATATAATAATGTTATAGACGTCTTCCAGTAATATTACCAAAAAATTTGATAAAAAATCGGTAATCTTCAGCATACCTACAGTATACCGATAATTTTATTGTCAGTTCATGGAAATTATGAAAATTAGTAATCACATCTCTTGTCTAGAAATCCTCTTCGATCAACAAAATAGTACGTCAGGATTTTGATTCTCCGTAATGTAATTTGAATCCAATTACAAAACCCGTAATGAGCTTCTGCATCATACCATACTTGGAGCTTGAATTCTCTGGTAGTAGAATGGATAAAACAGCACTGTTTATATGTATATTCTGCTAGCTAACCTAACAATTGACATGGTGTTTTTAATAAAATAATAGTATACTTCTTCTAGGCACACCTATATATGTCGACACGCCTAGTAACCTCCCAATAAGCGATTCCGCCGACACTAAAATAAATTGTTAAAGCAAATATGATATATTATGACAATCATGTCTACGTGCTCATGTAACCAAACAAGTAAGCAATCAGGAAAATTTTGCAAAATTTGGTTCTAATTACTGCTAACAACTGTAAGTTTCATTAAATCTGGGGGGTTAAATCAAGTATAGTCATAACTTTTCTGACCTCAGTACCATCTAATCTTACTTATATTTTGTTTTTATTTGCAGGTTCGAACGTCAAGACTACGATAGCAATATTGAACTGTATATTGGCGAGGCAGCTCTGTTTTGATGACGCTTCGTGTTCGGCAATTCTGGAAATTATACCAAGAGTTTGCGGCCCAGAATTAGGTAAGTTACTTCTCGCATATTTCAATGTCTAATCTTGAAATTTATACATATTTAAGTGGGATATTTAAATTCGCCGGGAACGCTGCGAAAGGATTAGCGCATTTGAATTTATTTAAACAGTAGCATCTTCGCGACGAGTACTAACTGGTCCAATGAGTACCGGACTGGCTTATTTCAAACAACTGTAGTCGGATACACACTAATAATAAACTATATTGAACTGCACTAAATATTACGAGAAATATTCAAAGATCAGTCTCTTAGCAAGTTTGTCGTCAAAATTTCAAATGCGCGGGTGTGGCACCATCACAAACTGAACTTTACGCTCAGTGGCAAAAGTGCATAACCATTCGCAAATTCATCTATGTCAGTGTGAGCGCATGTTTACGTTAATTTTTGTCAATTATTTTGAATAACTAGAATGGAGGAGCCGTGTGGTGGTGCGTACTACTTTATGAAAGCTGTACTGATGTAATAATTTGAGTTTTTAAATTCGGCCAGCAAAAAATAAAAAAAAATGTCGTTCCTGCAAGTTTCACAATTTTCAAATCAAATTTATTAATCACCCCCCTTCCAAAACCACCCCACAAATACTTAGATTTTTTCCCTTTTTTCATGTATTTGTAGGAAAATTTATATCACGTTCACAAAGTTTTACAATTTTCAAACCAAATTTATTAATCAACCCTCTTCCAAAACCACCCCACAAGTACTTTTTTTTTCATTTTTATTGTGTACTCCTAAGTATAATAATATAATATTCACTAGTGGACCTGTAGACCGCTTATTGGGTAGATCAGTGAATCGGTACATTGCAGGAATTGTTAGACCGCATATACACTGGCTGTCTTTAAAAAATACTTAGCAAAATCAAACTTTCAAGTTGATATAAAGTTGTTTCTATGGATTCATATATACAACCAAAAAAATTGGCTCAACTAAAAAAAAATAGTCTCGCGCAAGTAAAAGAAAATATAATTTGTCGCAATAAATTTGATTTTCTTTTTATTGTTGCTTTTTCTTTTCAAATTGAATAATTTTAAGAATAAGTATGGTGTGAAATAATAAATAAAAATATATTATTAAAATATATTAACAAATTTAGCTTATTTTTATAATCAATGCGAACTACGACGACAAATCTAACAATTGTTTCTTTTTAAGTGACAAACATGATCTCAATAAAAATGTAAAACAAATTTAGACACCGTGTGGAAGACCTAGATTGCTTTCAATTGGGCAAAATTTGTCCATAGAGTCAACTTTTTATCTTATAACTTATATAATGTAAATTTTATATTTGTAAATTTAACATTAAGTTATTTTTTATATAATGGCATGTTGTTGGTTCAGTAACTACAATCTACTCTTGTACAGAGAGCTTTATTGAAAAGAATATTTGATTTGTTTTATTTATATCTTATTAAAGATGTTTGTTACTTGAAAAATAAATAATTATTAGATTTTGTTCCCAGTTAATTTACATGGAACACAAAAGAAGCTTCAATTGTTAAAACTACTAAATTTTATGCAAAGTGCAGGAGACCTAAATCTTGCAGTAGAGTATTATTTTTATACTACTGTCACAACCTATAGTTAACTTGAAAACACAACCCTAGTTAACTTGAAAAATACTTTACCCTTACTACAAAACAACACAATTGAAAAAAATTTTATTCCTTTTGTGAGACTGTTCATATAATATATATTTATAGAACAATTGCACATTATTGTATATATATGTATATATTACAGAAGACAATAAAATAACTAAAAAATGGAATATTTACAAACCTAAATATTTCGTCATACCATGACCTGTTGATTTGAATAGACTCTTTTTCAATAACCTGAGAAAACTTTTTGTCAATGTACACCTACGTATAATCCCACTTTTTAGCCGTAGAAAATGCCACATTTAGCTGGCCGTGTGCAAAGACGGGTTGAGATAAATAAATTCTAACTAAATCCAAAGTTTGTCGTCATTTATGGTTATAGCAAAACAGACCTTGATTGAAACCGTCTCTTTGTAATATGAATGGTACGTACGTATGTATATGAAATTGAAAATCTCGTCTATATTAAGTAAACGCAATTGAACGATTTTAAATCGGTGTTTCACCTGCCAAAAACTCCATTCTTAATTGCTTATGGAAAAAATGGGGAACGCATTTCAGTCGCGCGGAGCGCGACTGTCCCCCTAAATGGACCATTCTACGTTGCGTGAGTTTTCGAAATCGACGAAAAACGACCTCTCGGGCGTTTTTGGTTCAAAATTTTCCGAAACGCGAGCGATTTTGGTGAAAGGACCTCAACATTTCAGTAGCTGTTTATTCCGCGTCGTCATGGCTGCGAGCTAGAAACGTCAAAAACGCAACCATAACCTATTCACATTGGTATGTACAAAGCTAAGCGATTTCATTATCTGCGGGGGCCTAAAGCACAAACTCCGTAGTCCGTACCCACAAATAATGTTTGAGAAACCTATAACAATGTTGTACGTATAATAATAATTATTAATTCGTGATTATTTGCCTTTGCGTTAATATTTGTTCGAAGAATGTGTATCGATCCAATGAATGTTATTTGTGAAAAGTTCGCGTCTCAAACCCAACGTGAAAGCACCGCTCAGAACCTATTTTAACCGAATACGAATACAACTCTTGAGAGGTTACATATTAGATGGCACCACAAGATATTTCTGCTACTAGCGCCCCTAGCGGGCGTGAAATATCGTTATATAACCTATAATTATACATAAGTTTGGATGAACACGTGGAGGAAGGGATGAACACTATACAAAATTTAGCTGCAAGACCAAGAAGTAGTAGAAGATCAATAGGGTGTGGAATTGATAGAGGCGCCTGAAAAAAGCCTCCAATGGCTCGGAATATGGTCCCCAGCAAAATTTTGTTGCAAAGGCTGATCACCCGCTTCAAACTACTTTGAACTGCCCGTGGTTCTTTCTAATGGTTTCTCCAGATTAAACTAAAATACAGTAAGAGAATTACATGGAATTCATCAATTTGTTGGCAACATTGAGGTTAGTTTTGAGTTTAGAATGCGTAGCTTTTGTTAATTTAATATTTTTGCAGGTAACGTGGTATGATGAAAAGAGTACACACGCAGTGGAAATGGTTCAAGGTCTTTCCGAATAACAGCAACTTGCTTTGCGTAGACAAGCTACCATAACAAAGTGGCAAACAATTATTTATTTAAGAAAAAACTTGACCCAAAAGATATTGGGCGTACTAAGGGAGTACCGGAGAGACCAAGGGGCCGCAGTCGATAATAATCATTGTTGACAGTAAAGGGATATATTTTGCCTACCTGTACTTTAGATTTGGCTATGACGCAAGGTTACTAAAAATAGATAGGTCTGTCTGGTAACTTATAGCATACGTCACTCAGTTTACCACATGAAGTTAACTGGTATGGAATTTAATGTTTACGTGAGCGTATAAAAAAAATACTAATAATTTTAGTTCATCGTTTTCTGAATGATTTATTGGAGATGGGTGATAAAACCCTCTAAGCTGCAAGCCTTCTAATACCTATGAATTCAAATAAATTTGAATGGGCATATCAAGTGGTATGCAAATTTTGATATCTTTCGGTATGACGTTAAATTTGTGTAAATATGTAATAATTTAGTTCATGTGGTCACGGCAACCAAATGCATTTTTGTCAGTGCAGGCGATAAATCTTAAACAATTAAATGGGTTAAATCATCTCAAGATTAGATAATATTAATTTTAGGTATTAGTTTTGGGTATTATATACCTATTGTATTATTACTAGATCTATCATTAAGATTTCTATCAATTTCATTTGTTAACTAAATTGAAAATTATGCATTGAATCCAACTTTGTTCTAAAATTCAAATATGAATATTGTGTTGTAAATAATACTATTTAGTTATAAAATAATTAATTAGGGTTCTTCAATGATTACTTTAAATGTTGATACTTATTCTTGAGTTTTTGGTTTATAGTAGACATAAATAAATTTTAAATTAAATATTTTCACATTATTTTACTGGTATACAAATTTAACATTTTGTTTTATTTTTATTTAAAAATTGAGCATCTGGCTGTATAGTTTTTGTCCAATATCAAAACAAAAACCAGAACTATAAAGTATCAAAAATTTTATGCTATTGCAACGTTTAGGTCTTCCGCACTTCATAAAATTGAGTAATTTGAACAAATTTAGCTTATTTTTGTAGTTCATTTAAGTCAAGGTTCACGGTATTGGGAAAAATAAATCTAACATTTTTTCTTCAAATGACAAGCATCTTTCATATGAACTGAAAGAAAAAAAATAACATATCTTTTAATAATTTTTTCAATAATGTTATCTATATACGGTATACTGTAGTTGCTTGGCCAACCACATGCGTTTATATAAAAAAGCAGTGCACTGTTGCCAGATTGGGGGATTTTCTCTCACATTTGGGCGGTTTCCCTCCAAAAATAGTATCTTTACCTTAGGGATAAAGGAAAGTTTTGAGGGTAAACTAAAGATTGTAGTTGTTAGGCTGACACATGGGACAAATGTTTATCACAATTTATTTTGACGACAAACTCGCCAAATAGTGAGAAATTGGTACCTCATGGCAGGTTATGTACCCAATTTTCAACATTTATTAAGCCTAATTTTATTGGCGGTGGCAACTGTGTTTTTTTGAGACATCCTTCTACATATGCTGTCAATTGATTCCTGCGATCTACCCAATTAACTGATCTACCTAAATAGGCGGTCTACAGGTCCACTAGTGACGGGTTACTGAGAGTTACGGCTACCATACGATAAGTGTAGTTCAATAACACTGCCGAATGACCAATGTTGATATAACTTTCTTTAAACGAAAATTAGATTCCGGGTTAGATTCCTTGTTCATGCAGCTTATATATCACATCATAGATGCTCCTGTAAAAAACAAATTAAACAAAATTCAACTACATATATACTAAAATGAATCTAACCTGAAAATAACAATAAATTGTTTAATTCCTCAAATTCTTCTACTAAATGTTTGATTAGAGGAACAATTCTTGTTTATTTTCTCTGGAATCATCCCCCATCTGACATAATCGAGTTGATGTTTTTATTTTACAATTTACTTAATATAGACAAGGTTTCTAAATTTCAACACTCAAATTCATTTTGCAACCCCCGCAAAAACAACCGCTTTAAGGCTTAGATTTTTTTTTACTATTTTTCCGGTTAGCTATCGAAGATCTTAAGTTCATTAGAAAAAAAAAGTAATTTTGTCCGGTTAAAAGTGTAAAATCGACCACTGTGCGCCGTCACACTATCACTGTAATCACCTCTACACAATGTATACACTTTACTATGAATAGTAGATAATGTAGATATTATAGCAGGTAGATATTTATATAATACAATATAACTGAGGTGACCCGATAATAATTGCTGTCGATGAAAAGATGTCCATCGCTCAATTTGCTAATAATTGTTCGTTGGAAACGGTGTAAAATGTTGTTGAATGGAGCTGAACGCCGGCAAAACGCATTTAATTAATACCGGCATTGTTGTGGGCCTGACGGTAATTACATATTATAATGGCAACATTTATTTTAAATAAATATTTACGCACCCTTTTGAGGGTACTTGTTTTTGACGTTCGGCTGATGCATTTCGAATTTTCCCTTCAATTAAATCCCAAAAAGTATTGTTTTCGAGTGAAATTCGAGAGATAACTGATTGGGGGGGGGGGTTAGATAAATAAACGGATAGATAAAAAGCGAAATTACGTTATCCTCATGTTGATGGAAGATGTAATAACGGCCTATCAGCAATTTTCTTCTTCGAATCTCTCCTCTTTCCTCGGGAACGAGTTATACGTATTAATCTCGGAGAAGTCATTTTCTTATAATATCGTTAGATTGGCCGACGTCGAGGGGAAAACCGTTCCTATTTCGAAAATACGTTACTACAAATTGCTTCGTCCCGCACAGAGAAAAAAAATGAATAAAACAATAAGGGTGACGCCATCGGCTGCCTGACCCGCAAGGGCTCCACAAATTTCCCAAAGGGTCGCCGAGAGATAAATAGTTTACAAAGTGCTCAGAAGTTATAAAAACGTTTACATATTTGATGATAATTGAATTTCCAAAGTTATTTTTCTTTTAACCAAACAGTTATTTGGAGGCTTTTGGTGTAATAAACGTTTTACACTACGCAATTCTTGCGCAAGAAGTTGTTAAGCAACTGAAGTCTGCAAACAGAAAATAGTTCTATTTCTAGACAAACTATAATGTCGTCACAATTTCTGAATTGGCTGAATTTCTGAATTCTTTCTTTCTAAATTGTCCTCTAAATTGTGTGATGAAAACAGCTTTAACCGTATTATTGAACAAGACTGTTTTGGCTGGCGATTTGTATCCTTTTGTTTAGTCTAAATCCTAATGTCGCTGAACAATCAATAACTTTTAACTGAAACGATTAATCTTGGCGCGGAACATGGCCAACAAGTTGATGAAAATTGGCAAGTCCACAAAAAACCAATACAGCGGCCGATGGCATGACAATTATAAGCGGATAACCGTACGTCCGGAAAAAGGGTGTATTTTAATCGATATTTTCAGAATATGCTCGCTACTGTTCATTTGAAACCCTTTTATTCTTCGCGGTTCCGCTCCGCCAACATCGGCCATTCAACGCTTACAATCTCACCCCTGCACCTATTCCATCTCCGTCACATATTTCAAAAGCACTCCACAAAGACGAGAAGTTAGCCAAAGTAGTGTTTTTAGTTCCGCTATATATAATAACGCGACCTCGTATTCAAATACAACGCGATTTTCACTGAAATTTATACGGGCAACTTTAGCAATTCTGCGAGCTTTTTTCGGATAATGGCTCCAGTTGGGCTTGCCTAAAAACTTCGCTAGAACGTGTGGGCAACGAGATGCATCAATGACACAGTTTGAGATGTAACACTACATTCAGCGGATTTCTGCATTGTAGCTAACTACTAAATTAGCTGAAACCACCGCCTCAAGCTCTGTAAACATTACAAACAATACAAAGGTGGTCAGGATTAGAGTACACATCTTGCTATACTTTACTAAAAACAAACTAAAAAAGTACAACCTTAATTAATGTCCACCTAAAATTAGTTAATATTTTATTTTAATGCGTTATATCTCAGAAACTAGACGTTTTTTTATATAGATAAATTAGGTTAGATCGATTTGAAATGATTAACTTAACCCAATAAGAAAGGAAAATATGTGAAATATTTTAAAAAAATTAAAACCGGCTCCTCCACCAATTGTGCTAATTTAATAAAATGCGCATAATATACTAATAATATATAAATCTATGATTGGGAGGATGAACATTATCGTAAATGACTTCTTTCCATTGTATTTATAAAGCGACAAACTTATTTAAAGTTAATTTTTTAATGATCATAGTTTTTTTGATTTTTCGATATTTCCACGAAAAGTTTTAAATCCGAGCTGTGTCTGATCTAATCATCGGATGTTGATGTTACAAACGTTACCGGGTGGGAAATTAACCCAAGAATGCATTTCTGTTTTTGTTTTTTATATTTTTTTTTGTAAAAGACGTAAGAAGTTATTATGTCATAGACGTGTTAATGGGAGATAGTTAAGTTATAAACGCGAAATCCGGTGGTAAGTCTCAGAGGCGATTACTTTGATTATTAAATAATTAGCGTCGTTTGTGATTTAACGGCGCCAAACTGTTCTGTAACAAGCGGATATCGAAGTACGAGGAGTCCCTTAACTACGACACGAGAATGACTGATATTACCCAAAATAGATGTCAACAACACCCCCTGTGGAAACTAAGGACGTAGGTCCTGTCTAGGATCACTTCTACTGATCTTCTTCCAAGTTTTTCCGCTCTATACAAACAATATATTTTATTTCTTCACATTCGTCGCATACAATTGGCATCCACCCGTCTCTGGTACAACACAAATCACTAAACAAACACATACATGAAGATTCCACAATCCAAAAGATTCTTATTCTAGCTAAACCAACAAACAGCTGACCACATATGAGCCTGGCGCTTTCTTTATTGATTTTCTCAAGAGCGTTGTTCGCTTTGAACTTGCAAACAAACTGACGATAGACAGGTTAGCTTTCAAATAATAGATCTCTGTGGCAGGTTATTTTCCAGATGAAATTTAATTTTAATTAGTACGAAAGGTGACAGGACGGTGGCTGCTATAAAAACCGCGCCGGTCCGTATTAAGTGCGGCCTCCGTCTGCAAAGTAATGTGTTTTAATATCGTGCGATCTGCAAGCGCGTATTCATACCGGGCTTTATTGCATATTCATTCATTTATCGCGTCACTAATCACCGAGATTTATACATATATAAAAATGCGCTCGACCGGATGCCCGGCAAAGGAATAATTTATAGCGACAATGCGCCTGTAATTGCGATGACACCGGCGCCGTGCTCGTCTTTGTCACGTTTTTTTCGCACAGTCTCGATTTAAATTTTAAATTAATTGCTACTAATCATTCATATCTCCTGGTAATATGTGAAGTTATAAGTCTGTATTATACGGTATGTCTCTGGATTGAGCTATATAGGAAAGAAAACTGTTTATTAATGATCTGCAGAGAGAAAATAAAATTAAACCATTTAAACCACGATTTAGTCTGACCTTCGATGCCGTGGATCCAAACGTTTAGCATAAACGTTTGGATTTCTGTCTTGAAATTGGTAACATTTGCCAATCTCAAGAGCACAGCATTGTCGATACTGGAGTGATGTAAATCCACGATTTAGACAGACATTGGATGCCGGGGATCCAAACGTTTGGTATAAACGTTTGGATTTCTGTCTTGAGATTGGTAACATTTACCAATCTCAAGAGCACAGCATTGTCGATACTGGAGTAACGTAAATCCACGATTTACACAGACTTTGAATGCCGGGGATCCAAGCGTTTGGCATAAACGTTTGGATTTGTCTTGAGATTGGTAACGAAATATTAAATAACCGACATTTTCATAAATTTTTGTATTTTGGATGACAGCACCTTTTCAACAAATGGCTGTGTTTCTTCACAGCATTGTCGTTACTGGAGTGAGGTAAATCCACATTTTACACCCTCTAGAGTCTAGACAAAGGCAACATATAAAAAAATAAACGTGTGCAGTGAACTATTACTGTATATACTGTATACTTTTTGCAGTATGTATGTTTTTAAAAAGGGGAAGTTTAAAAATGTGTCAGATATGGCGGAAGAGGTAATAAATCTGGGGCTTGGCGATCGAGAAAGTTGTATAAAACATGAATTAGCTACCCGGTAATTTCAAACAGAACCCCACGCGACGTGACTTTCGTAAATCATTCTATGGATCGGCGCGCCACTTTGCGCCATTTTGTGAACACGGTGTAAGTAACTGTGGCGCTGTTCAGACGTCAGGGAATGATATATTGGCGCTATTGATTCAAGATGACACTTTGCCGCCGCGGGCCTGAAAATCTGTACTCACCGCCGACCCATTGTCTACGCGACCCGAACATTGTACTTATTATGCGCGATTTCAACCTCCTAAGTGTACGGCCCAATTTTCCACGGACAAAAGACACCCTAACTCCAACCACGCCACTTCCCAAATCACTATTATTACTATAAAGGCACTTCACAAGCAATCCTTTTGCCTTTTCTTTATTGTTTTGGCTTCCTGTGTATTTTAGTATTCACTAATCACTCCACCATCATTGCTACATTTACGAAAATTTCGATTATTTAATATTTCGTTACCTATCTCAAGACAGAAATCCAAACGTTTGGATCACCAGCATCCAGAGTCTGTCTAAATCATGGATTTATATCACTTTGTTGAAAAGGTGCTGTCATCCGAAAATACAAAAATTTATCAAATTTCGGTTATTTAATATTTCGTTACCAATCTCAAGACAGAACTCCAAACGTTTATGCCAAACGTTTGGATCCCCGGCATTCCAAGTCTGTCTAAATCGCGGATTTGCATCACTCCAGTATCGACAACGCTGTGAAGAAACATAGCCATTTGTTGAAAAGGTGGTGTCATCCGAAAATACAAAAAATTATGAAAATTTCGGTTATTTAATATTGCGTTACCAATCCCAAGACAAATCCAAACGTTTATGCCAAACGTCAAACGCCAAACGTTTGGATCTCCGGCATCCAAAGTTTGTCTAAATCGTTGTCTAAGTGGTTTAATTTTATTTTCTTTGTAAATTCTGGACATATGCGATTATTAATTAATATTTCGTTACCAATCTCAAGACAAATCCAAACGTGTATGCCAAACGATTGTATCCCCGGCATCCAAAGTCTGTCTAAATCGTGGTCTATATGGTTTAATTTTATTTTCTTTGTAAATTCTAGACATATTTCCTCATTCAGTTTCTTTTTCTGCTTCTTTACGTCTGGCAACCCTGATCTGCACTCACAGGATTTCTCTGCTTGATCTATTCAAATATTTATTTGTTTGATTTCAATGAAATATTGCTTGCATGTGGGTTATTCAAAGTAACTAGAGATTTAGGAGACAATTTAAGATTATGGTCCTAAGGAGGTGAGAGCCGAATGTGAGATGAGTGCGGAATGGTTTTTGGTTTAATTTAATTCTTATCGTATGCGCTGCAGTTTTCGCAAAATCCATTTCGATGCAGAAACGACGTTAGAAATCCGGTCGACCTATCGCGAGATAAAAATAACGGCATACCATTTCGTTTCAAATCGATGTGGGCTAGAGATAGATAAAAAATACTCCGCGATTTGTTCCTATGTTACGTGCGCAAAATTTGCAATTGGCCAGAGGTTGGCTGGCCATTTCTCAAATTGATGGGCGGGTTATGATTGTGATTTCTTTGTTTGTCTTAAAAGATTTATTCAACAGACCTTGATTGAGCCTTATAACATCGGTTTTGTATCAAAGCTGATTTCAGCAAACGGTACCGTAATAAATGCCCGCTAATAGGACCTGTCTGAACCAGTGTTGTGTTCGCTATAGGATTTACTCGCATCCACGTAAAATCCTCTAAATATTTTATTGCCTGTCCCTTCCTAAACCAAAAATCAATGGGTCCGAACGGAAGTTTCGCGAACCGCCTCCCCCACCCCCGTTCCTATCCGGCTCGATAATTTTATTGTGAAAATTTGCTCTTTTAAATCGGTTCTACACAATCGCCGCTATTAAAAGACACTATAAATTCCCCCATTTTATTGCGAACTTACCTCAATAAAGATCAAATTCTACAATGGACTCAAGTTCATTGTAGAATTTGATTCGCGCTCAAGCGCGAATCCGAAATTAATGTCCCTAGCGAAAATGAAAGCGGCTCTAACTCTTTTAAATTTATTGACGCCATCGCGGATACATCGTTAAATCGCTAATTCTATCTCCAGCGTCGCCTCGCAAGTTTTCCGACAACTTTTATTCGCTACTCACAGTCAATTTTTCCAACCGATATCGTCGAATTCTTAACTAAACTCCGGTGTTTCTCAGAAACTAGACGTTTTTGTATATAGATAAATTAGTTTAGATCGATTTGGAATGATCAAATTAACCCATACACTATAAAAAATAACTAAAATATAAAAAGAACCGGCTCCTCCACCATTTTTAAACTTTCTCATATTAGCAAAACTACACGAAAAATACAAAATATACGATTGGGAGAATACTAATTATTGTATTTCTCGTAAGTTTTCCAAATAAATTACATTATTATATGAGTATCTAGCGCTGGATGAATATGAAGATGGAGGTACGTTTTGGGTGAAACTGAGAAGACGAATACGAGATCCGGAAACTTTTAGTAGAATGAATACTCTTTTGGGGTCTGGTAAATTATTAAAGATGATCACGGTCATATTTTACTTTAAAAGTATAAAGATCTCGCCTTCAAAACATACGGTAAATACGTGATGAGGTCCGAGAGTAGTTCCCCCCCAACTAAATTTCGGCTGTAAATAATTCAACGGTTCGCGCGAACGTGCAGTCGTCCGCGTTTCGGATCCGTTTTCATTTACATCCCAGATCGGACCAGACCTCGCCGGCAAGCAGAAGACCGGTTACTTATTTAGAACCCCTGATTATGAATACCGTTCACTATAATCCCCCAGTTCCAAGGCGAGAAACAAAAGTATCGGATGTTTGTTTGATTCCTTCTAGTTAGAAATTCTAAAATAATCCGCTTAAAGTCCAAATTAAGATATGAAACCATTGAAACCACCTCACGTGTATGCCAAACGTTTGGATCACCGGCATCCAAAGTCTGTCTAAATCGTGGATTTGCATCACTCCAGTATCGACAGTGCTGTGAAGAAACTATCAGCCGGTGCTGTCATCCGAAAATAAAAAAAGATATGAAAATTTCGGTTATTTAATATTTAGTTACCATTCTGAAGACAAATCCAAACGTTTCTGCCAAACGTTTGGATCCCCGGCATTCAAAGTCTGTCTAAATCGTGGTCTAAATGGTTTAATTTTATTTTCTTTGTAAATTCTGGACCTTTGCTATTATTATTTAATATTTCGTTACCAATCTCAAGACAAATCCAAACGTTTATACCAAACGTTTGGATTCTCGGCATCCAAAGTCTGTCTAAATCGTGGTATAAATGGTTTAATTTTCTTTTCTTTGTAAATTCCGGACATATGCGATTATTATTTAATATTTCGTTACCAATCTCAAGACAAATCCAAACGTCTATGCCAAACGTTTGGATCCCCGGCATCCAAAGTCTGTCTAACTCGTGGTCTAAATGATTTAATGTTATTTTCTTTGTAAATTCTGGACATATGCGATTATTATTTAATATTTCGTTATCAATCTCAAGACGAATACAAACGTTTATGCCAAACGTTTGGATCCCCGGCATCCAGAGTCTGTCTAAATCGTGTTCTAAATGGGTTAATTTTCTTTTCTTTGTAAATTCCGGACATATGCGATTATTATTTAATATTTCGTTTTCAATCTCAAGACAAATCCAAACGTCTATGCCAAACGTTTGGATCCCCGGCATCCAAAGTCTGTCTAACTCGTGGTCTAAATGATTTAATGTTATTTTCTTTGTAAATTCTGGACATATGCGATTATTATTTAATATTTCGTTATCAATCTCAAGACGAATCCAAACGTTTATGCTAAACGTTTGGATCCTCGGCATCCAAACTCTGTCTAAATCGTGGTCTAAGTGGTTTAATTTTATTTTCTTTGTAGTTCTGGACATATACGATTTACTAATTTCAATTTGTAACGCTCTTCTTCGAAGTGATAATCTTGGAATTTCCTCAACGGAATGTAATGCAAAAACATGATTCGCCAGTATCATAACACTATAACGGTAAACCCCTTGAGAACAAGAAGCTACAAATGAATTTATTTTCGGCGTCATATTCTTTTATTTACGTGTCCCCGCCCACGGTGCTACCACAAACTACCGATCCTGAAACCTTTAGACCCCCGCTAGTAACGGATAACGTACATTTACCACTGTCAAACGTAAATTCCTGGAACCCTTGGAAAATATTACGATTTCAAATTCACCAGACAAATGGCGGATAGTCAATTTTATTTCAACATTTGAATGCCTGGTTTAACGAAAGGCTAGAATTCCAGAAGAAAAACTCCTTACCTTGTTTGATAGATGAATGCGAAAACTGAAACTGTTGAATTTTAGAGGACGAGTAATTAATTTTAATAGAACATTCTATAAAACGAACCTATTTTAAAATGGAACTGAAAGAATGCGCGGGCATACGTAATTAAGCGATAGATTTTCCGATCTTTAATCAAATTAGTGGCCCTACTTACGTAATTGGATACCCACCAATACGTTTTTATGGTGATATATGATTTTTCGAAAAAGCTGAAAAAGGACACGCGCTTTCAGGGCGCCAGATTTCAAGATAATACTATCGGCCGGTTTAAAAGTAACTACCTCCCACGAGAAATAGATTATATTAATTAAATGCGAGCGACCTTATTGCTTATTTGCATTGCAAAAATTGCCCTCACGCAATATTGCATTTAGCGTAGAGGCGCACATGCGAGTATCCATTTTTAACCGTATTCATGTGCACCCCTACCAATATAAAACTTTATATTAAAACGCTATAGAAGAAATACAGGAAAAGTGTGAATACAATTAGATTACTCGGTTTTTGAAACGAAACTTCTTACGGAGCGGTGTGAATTTTTATTATGGAAATTAATAGAACAACAGGTTAATAATAATTTAGTAAATTTGTTAGATTTTATGTAGTTTGTGGGTTCATGGAAAATATGTGAATGTTATAATTTTTGTTCGAGTATCAGTAAAAGCAATTAGGTATTCCAGTAAGCATGCGCAATGGAGGTATTGGAAGGTCTCCAAAATTTCCTTGTCAGGTATCTGTTTATTTATCTGTATATGTTTGCTGTTACGTACTTTCCGCATGCTGGTGATGACAGGGTCCGATGATATGAGAAGTAAATTTAATACGTCGTCATTTGGTTTGACTTGAGATATTTTACGAAAGAAATATTATATGCACTCTCTCGTGAACTCCTTATTCTTAGCTTCTTGTAGTGGTAACAGGACATGCTCAATAATTTGGGGGCAATGAATTAAAAGCTTGTGAACTGTAATACCTAATATTTTGATGATGTGAAGTTACTATACTGGTAGAATCGATGTGCTGAAAAGATAATCAAAATCGGTTAAACTTCGCAAAAGTTATTGAACATTCCAACTAAAATTGTGTTTATTGTTTTACTGCTAAAGCTGTTTTTACAAAATTCAGATATTGGAATGAACCAAAAACAAAAGAAGTAGGGAATTGATACAGATTTTTGACAGTCTACTTAGAAACCTAATCAAGTTTTTTCCCCACCGTGTTTCTTACACTTGCACCACCAAAACATGTGTTGACTCTCCCGGTATGACAACTGTAAGAAGTTACTTTTACAAAATTCCGAAGGCGGGTAATAATCATGACGAATCCACATTTATCACAAAACATGCCATAACTTCAAAAGGCGCAGGAGGGCGCAGCTAATTCTTTATGTTTCTTCAAGAACAATTATTACACTAACAAATATCAAAAAATCTGCGACATGTATTTTTTAAATCGTTACAAAAGACAAATATAACAACACAATATTTAACAGAACACAGTAAACGTCTTAATATGAAAATTTTTAACGAACTTGTAGGCCATATTAAACAATACGATACTAAATTTTGAAATGCTACGGGGTATTTTTCGCGCTTGAAAAGGTGTCGAAATTTGTAGTCGCTAACATGGACAAAGGACAAGGAAAAGGGCCGCGTGTTTTAGCCTTTTTAGTGCTTTATTTTCGGCAAATTGCATATTACATCATCTAGACTCGTACGAAACATGGGATAGCTTGAAAACAATTCAGCTAATTATAATTTTGATCCGGCTAGCTCGAATTATATTACAACGCGTACCAGAAGCGCCGGTTGATGGCAATTGAAACTGAAGCAGAAATTGATTAAAAACCCGTGAAGTGAGCGCAAATGAGAAAGTATGTCTTCCATAACGGTAATTGGTGCAATTGGACTATGATGGGGCCGTCGCACTATGGCGGTATTTGACGTCAAAACCTGGCCAAAAATATTTCCTTGGCTTTTTTAAAAGAAAATGTATATTAACGTGATTTAAACTCAAATATAATTCAGATAATTTGTTTTTAAAGTAAACAGAGGGAGGTTATCACCTATTTTTTAATATATATATTATCTATTTTGCCATCACAAGGTGCTTTGCATTTAAAGAAGACAATTGGGTTCTTGGCAGTAAATAGAGCAGTATGTGTTCTAATATTTGAAAGAAAAAATTACTCAAATTGGACTAAAAATAAAAAAGATATGAAGGTGTTACACTCTTACGTGGGACACACTGTATATATGCTATAATGCTTATTCTTACATTAAATAAAAATAATTGCGAAACTGTAATTGTAAAATTTCAAGTAATAATATACAACAGTACACACTTACACATAAAAAGAAATAATAATAATAATGAATATTTATAATTGCGCTTGCTTCAACAGTTCAACTGCATCCTCTGAGAACGGAAACTGTTTTTTTGTTACTTTAGACCTCATACTTGTCAAGAATTGATCTGAGGTCAATAAAAGTCAATTCAGAAGATCCTGATTACAGTTTTCTCGGGAACTTTTCCGAGATTTATGTTCCGTGTATTCCCTGAAATGTTTGTTCCTTGCTTCTGCAGCTTCTTTAGATAATTTCAGAAGTGGCAGTAATGCATGTGAGATGACACTCGGTGCATGAGTCAATATTTTATGCAGTGTCGGTGACATTGGCTGCCATTTGTATAACTTAATATAATGTTATGTTTGTATAACTTAATATAATATAATGTTTTGCAGTGTTACAACAGAAAAATAGGTAATAATTGGATTAAATGATGCATGCAAATCTATTTTATGTAATCTACATACCTCGAACTTCAATATCCATATTGATTTTTCCACAAAAAACACTTGAAACATAGAAAAAAGAAACAAAAAGTTTACACACAACTGCGTGACAAAAACAAAACGTGATCGTTTCAACGAATGTCAAGTTTTGACTCGGTGGTACATCTCGGTGCTGGGAGAATCGCAGGTGTTATTGAAACTATGTGACATCCAGTCTATCTGTTGTTCGGAAACCAAAGCTTACTCACATCTATATCATTTAGCAATTTTCATTTATGGCCAGGTTTTGAGGCCAAATACCGCACTGTGCGTCGTGGAATCTTGCTGAAATGAGCACCACTATAGGGTGTTTCAGAAACAAGGGGTAACCTCGAAAGAGCATATACCCAAAGATGTAATTACCACGTTTTGTTGAAAATTAAAAAAAAAAAGACGGGGTCCGTCCCTGTTCAGCGCAAGAAAATCGTCAACACTCCACCACACTTGTGGTGCCTTAGACGATTTCTTCAATACAATTTTGTTAGTACTTAAAACTTTGAAATAGACCATACGTTATTTGACCAAACTTGCTTCTCTGCCCTGGATATGCTCCTTCAAGGTTAGCCGTTATTTCTGAAACACTCCGTATAGCTGACGAATAATTCCGTCTCCGAACCATGCGCTACCAATTTCTGCTTGTCAAACGTATCCGTTCTGTTCGACCAGTTTAATATATAAATTTGCTGCCGTCCGTGTTCCGCGAGCAATTTTTTTTCGCCAATTCGGAATGTTTGTAATCGGATCGATGCTATCGTCAGCGACCTCTATACTCGCGATGTAGCCAGATGGAAAGTTTCTGAATATGACAGTTTACCAGTCATCAAACGAGAGATATTTATTCCCGCTGCACAATTGATTTTTTTGCCGTCGCCATTGCCGCTGACTGTACAATTGCTGCCCTCAACGTTCAATCAAATGTTATTTTGATGTCTGAATGACATTTTTACCCTATCATAATATCAGTTTTTCTATTTACCTTTTGGCCGGTTAAATAAATAGTGGATACACAGTGGATATCACTAACAAATACAATTTTATTGTGTTAAAATGACACGTGAAGCAGAATTTCAGGTGAAAGGAAACAGTTCTTACGTGAATCGTCGTCAGTCTATCTCTAGTTTCGATAGGACTCATTTGTTTGAAGGCTCATAACTCTAAAACTACTGAACAGAAAAAGAAAATAAAGTGTGTCATTTTCCTGAATCACTTCCACATAGGGATGTAAAAGCGTAATTTACCGCGTAAATTACCAAATTAATTACCGCAATTAATGGTAATTTACCGATTCTTAATTACCGTAATTTACAGCTTAAATTGCCGATGGTAATTTACCGTCAATTTAAATTACCGTTGGTAATTTACCGATAATTTACCGATAATTTACCAAAAATTTTAATTACAGTTGGTAATTTACCGGAATTTATAAATTAATTTCAAAAACCTTCCATCAGTACTTGCGTGAATGCACCCCACCACTCCTAAGCAGTCGACAAGTGCACTGTTGTTTGTGCTTTGCCTGGGAGGTACTTAGGCATGTAAGAGCGTAATTTATCAGGTAAATTACTAAATAAATTACCGTAATTAACGGTAATTTCCGGTTTTTTAATTACTTTATTCAGCGGAGCCAATAATGCACATTTTAAATCAGAAGCCATCTACCTACTATCAAATTTAAGATTTAAAGAAATGTTCTGGTGATCCGGATAAAAAGTGATCATTGTTTGTGAAACCGGGCGTTGTCGCTTTGTGAGTCGGTAATAAATTACAGTATTTTATACTATAATTATGCTGTTAGGCTGTCCATTTTATAAATTGTTGGTATAAAAAGTATTTTTATTGTAGTCCCTGTTTTCATTTTTTTTAATAATGAATTACCACTATTAAATCAGGAAGAGCACCAGCGATTGGTGGTTATTTACAATATAATGACTTATAAGACTCTGCTCTACTATACCCAATTTTTTTTTCATAACTTACAGTCATCGTTAAATTATCATTTTGAATTTCCCGGTAATTTAAGATCATATAATTTACCAATTGCAATTTTTAATTATGTGGTACATTAAATTTGAATGTAATAATTTTAATTTCAGGCGGTAATTGACTGAAAAAATTAATTACGGAAATTTAACATCCTTAGTCAGATTGCTAGTTATCTACAAAATAATGACTTTAATTTACCATTTAGAATTTTTAATTACCCGGTAATTTAAACCAGCGTAATTTACCATTTTGAATTTTTAAGAGAATAACAGAAATAAAAAAGATTTAATACTATAGTACAATAAATTTAGAAGTAGAATTAGTTCTAAGTAACGATGTTTTACAAGAATTGAATCAGAGCCTTCAAACACAGGTGTCAATACTATCAAAACGAAAGATGACGATTCTCTGGTGTGGGGTCATAAATAGACAACTAAATTTGGAAGCGAATGTTGAATTTGGATCAGAAACCATTAAGAGTAATGAATAAAACTCGACATTTTCAAATGGGGGATATATATTTCCAAAGCTGGGCACAAAAGCGTTAATCCGTTAATCTATAATTAATGAAAAATTTTTCGTTAACTAATTAACTTTTAAGTTAACTTTCAAAACCATTAACGGACTGACTAACTTCCGCTACATTCATCATCCGTTAATTCAAGTCCGTTAAATCGGAAATATCATCAATAAATATTACAAATGGTTGTATAGGCATTATGTGCAAGTTCGGACTTGGTTTTGTGTGCATGTGTGACGTACTACTTTGTGTGACGTGGCGTCCGTATGTAAAGCACGCGCACGAGTTGTTTTGTTTTTAGTTGTTCAACTCCAATCCCCTTAAGCCCCCTTTACTTCATTCTGTGCATTTCAAAAGCGCAATTAAATTAAAGTCCAATGTGATTTTTTGTTTTACTCTATGAAACATTTTAAAATTACCAAGTTACATGGAATTAGGATCAGTTCTAAATATGTAAGTGCGTGCGTTTATAGCAACAATCTAGAAATTTTTGTCTCAAAAGGAAAATTTGGTGACACCACTGTGAATAGGCGCGAAACATAACCTATTCCGCTTTTCGTTTTTTGTTATTGTTTGCTGTGATTTAAAAACTGTGTCTGTGTGGAAGAAAAGGGTAATCAATAATTTAATAGCAAAGCATGGATGTTATGTTTGCTACCAACCCACAGCAACTATTGTTGTCAAAAAAATGAAAATCACTGATGTTCAAGCCATGCACAGATGTAAATGGTGTACAAATTGCATGCGATTTTTCAAAACTGCATTGTTGAAAGTGCAGGTTTGAACTGCATAGATATAAAAGTAGCTTAGTTGATCTTTTCATGTTTGTATCTCGCAATGTAGTTTTTTTAGTTACCACTGTACCTACCTTGAAAAATTTCTAAGGCAATTTTTACATACGCAACCGCATGAAAGGTCCGCAGTTATTTGGGTTGCATACTCACTAGTAGATCGGCACTGAACATAACCTATATTCTTTTTTATAAGAAGTTAACGATTAACGGTTGACTTTGTGATTTACTTTGCCCAACTTTGTATATTTCCAATCACTGTGAAGACATGCAATTAAAGAAAACTCTTGGAGGCAAATGTTAGTCATCAATAGTATGCCGGCTTCCGTTGAATGCTGAAGGAAAATATTTCTCGATGTACATAGAAAGGTGCCGGTGCGTTGTAGTATGAGGTATTGATGGTTGTGTATTGGCTTGAACGTAATTTGATAAATCTCTTCGCTATTTGCCTCCGTATTTCGCGCGGCATACGCCAAGCCATTTCGAACCGACGATATGATTCGTTTGTCGAATTTGACATTTATTTCACGACTCCGCGTCAGGCAGGTACTTACGAATTCTATTGCCGGTTTCATGCATTCAATACGAAAATGAAAGACAGAAAGAAACGTGTTTCCCGTAATTTCAGTTCCGTAACGAGTGTCAATTTTAATTGAATCCTGCTACCTGTTCCTAAGCCTATTTTTACTCCGCAGCTTATCGATCCTGCATAGAAAATGCATCGATTTCCGATTTCCTGATAAATTATTCACTGTCCCACATTGATTTTGTAGCGGCTTACATAATACACGTTCATATCCATTCATCGGCAAATTTATTTTTAATGCTTCATTGTATCCTCATATAACTCCAGCTATATCTCCTAAACTACTCATTTTGGTATATAGATAAATAGGGTTAGATCGACCTAGAATGATCAACGTAACCTATTAAGTACAAAACATTCGTTTAATTCTTTAAAAAAAAATCTTCTCCGGCTCCTCCACCATTTTTTTATGATTTTACAAAAACTCAGACTGTGTCCGATCTAATCGTGCGATTTTAACGATGCAAACTTTATTAGATAGGAAATTAACCGAGGAATGCATTTCTGAAGACCTCATTGCTCTAAGATCATGTGAAAATGAGTTCCACTAATAGTCTGTAGCCGTCTCGTTAGTCTATTTATTATTCGCCCCTAGAGTGTGCATTACGGTGGTCCAAAAAGCGGACTTTTTCTTCCTTTTTCAGAAAAGAAAATTCACCCCAAATTTGAGGAACATATATTTAAAATACATTGCAAAAATGCATCTCTTTTTCCTTTTATTTTTACGTTTCGGATTTAGAAAAAAAGTTGAAGGAGATTATCAGGAATTGTTCAGAACTCCCCAAAGAACAAATCTACAACCACTATTTTTTTGTTCACCACCCCCCACCCTCCCCATAGTACCCTAAATATGATACAAAAGTTTTCCCAAATTTACAATTGTACAATGTTACTTGTTTTATTATTGTGTTTAGCAGAAGTGATTATTATTCAATTATTGACATTTATTAACTAATTTATTAACTAATTTGAAATTGTTTAAATAATTAGCATTTGTTGAAACAAAAGTATACGATGTTACAAACATATTTTTCCATTCTTTTGCAGAAGTTATTAAATTACTGGCTTTTTTGTCATTTATTAACTAATTAGCAATTGTTTAAACAATCACCATTTGTTTAAAGAAATATATATACAATGTCGCGGACATATTTTCTATTTTTTAAAGGAAATTATTATTAGGATTTTGGCATTTTTTGTCATTTGCTAACTAATTTGCAATTGTATTAACAAATGCCATTTACAAAAATATACAATGTTACGGACATATTTTTTTTGTCAGAAATTATAATTAGATTGTTGGCATTGTTAGTCATTAATTAACTAGTTTGCAACTGTTTAAATAAATCCCATTTGGTTAAACAAAAATATACAATGGTACTGACGTATCTTTTTGACAAAAATTATTATTGTATTTCTTACCTTTTTTTCTTGCCAAAGTTTTTAACTAATTTTCAATTATAACCTATAATAATAATTAGTGTTGCAACCACATTATTTATTAATACTTATTAATAATTTTTGTCAAGAAATACGTACTAACATTGATTATTGTTTAAACAAATTTATTTGTTCAATTAAATTATAATTTCTGATAATTGTTTGGCATTGTTTGTCATTAATTAACTAGTTTGCAATTGTTTGAATAAATACCATTTGTTTAAACAAAAGTATACAATGGTACTGACGTATGTTTTTGACAATAAATATTATTGTACTTCTGATCTTTTTTTCTCTTACCAAATTTGTTAATTTTCAATTATAACCTATAATAATAATTAGTGTTGCAACCACATTACTTATTAATACTTATTAATAAGTTTATTAATAAGTTTTGACAAGAAATACCTACGTACTAACATTGGATATTATTGTTTAAACAAATTTTATTTGTTCAAACAATTGCACATTAGGTAACAAATTAGAAAAACTTGCCAACAATGTAACAATATAATTTCTACAAGAGGAAAAACAAAACATTGTCAATTTTTGTTAAACAAATTGGTACTTGTTTAAAGAATTGCAAATTCGTTAATAAATGACAAAAAAAATCCAATAATTTAATACTAGTTTCTGCAATAAATATAAAAAATATGTCCGTAACAATGTATATATATATATATATATTTGTTTAAACAAATACTATGTGTTTAAGCAATTACAAGTTAGTTAATAAATGTCAAAAGACTGCCAATATTCTAATAATAATTTATGCAAGAAATATAGGAAATTGTGTCCATTACAATGTATATATTTGTTTAAACAAATGGTATTTGCTTAAGCAATTGCAAATTAGTTCATAAATGACAAAAAAATACCAATAATCTAACTATTTCTGCAAAATTTGAAAAATATGTGCGTAACAACATATTTTTGTTAAACAAATGGTAATTGTTTAAACAATTGCTACTTAGTTTATAAATGACAAAAAACAATAATTTAATAATGTTTGCAACAAATGGAAAAATGAGTTCATAACAGCGTATATTGTAACAAATGGTAATTGTTTAAACATTTTTTAATTTTTAAATTAACTAATTTAAAAATTAAAAAATGTCAAAAAAACACGTCAGCAATTCAATAATAGTAATTTCTGTCAAAAAAATAATAAATCACGTAACAATATAATTTCTACAAGAGGAAAAAACAAAAAACATTCTAAATTTTTTTTTTAAAAATGGGTACTTGTTTAAAGAATTGCAAATTCGTTAATAAATGACAAATAAATGCCAATAATGTAATAATAGTTTCTGCAATAAATATACAAAATATGTCCGTAACAATGTATATATCTGTTTAAACAAATAGTATTCGTTGTAACAATTACAAAAAATTACAGTTAATAAATGTCAAAAAACTAATAATTTATATAATAATAATCTATTAATAATGTATGCAAGAAATATAGAAAATTATGTCCATTACAATGCATATTTTTGTTTAAACAAATAGTAATTGTTTAAACATTTTTTTTTAATTTTTAAATTTGTTAATAGATGGCTAAAAGCATGTCAACAATTCAATAATACTTTCTGTCAAAAAAATAATAAATCGCGTAACTTTGTAAAATTGTAAATTTGGGGAAAATATTGAGTACTACAGGAGAGGGTGGGGGAGGTGAAAAAAAAATAGTGGTTGTGGATTTATTTGATCTTTGGGACGTTCTGAATAATTTCTGATAATCTCCCGCAACTTTTTTGTTAAATCCGAAACGTGAAAAAAAAAGGATGCATTTTTCCAATGTATTTTACATGGGAAATTTGAGGTGCTCGGTGGGACGTGTTTTGCCCTCCAGCAAAAAAAAAGATTTTGCAAGGTATAAATTTGGACCACCCTAGTGTGCATGCTTAATTCTGCAGGACATTTCTGGATTTTTATTTTTATATGGACGAAAGGACTGCTTGGTTCGTTAAGTATTTCCGTTTTGAAAATTGTATCATTATGTTGTTTCCGTTTTATTATCCCATCGTATTTCGCTGTAATAAAGTTTGAAACGCCGAGCGGAGCGCTGCAGATGAACCGTGTCAGATATTGTCAGTCACCTTCCCTCTCTCTCTCTTCATTTCATAATTAACTAACTCTCTATACTTGTCAAAATTAATTTAACAGCGAAATAAGGATATTGTCGATGTAAGTTTAGTTTAAACTATTTTTAGTTTGGTAAAGAACGAAAAACTTGTTCGCGGCGGTTAAACTTTTCGTTTAACTTTAGACAGGAGCGAATTAATGTGTAATAAGTAGTTAATTACTGTGCAACGACGCATGCCAAAAATGCGAGTTGAAAACGCTCATGCAGCGCGTTTTTTTTGCTCTTTCTCTCGAATGTAACGTTACGGCGTTTGCAAATTAATGGTTGAGTGCCTCTAACACAATTATCCTGTCGAAATTACGTTATGCAATCGTAATCGTTTAAGGGTTGTTCACAGGGCAATAAAAATCAACACGCCTTTTTTCGCGAATACCCAAAATTCGTACCTCGGCAGCGGTTTATTTTTTGACGCTGTGCACACATTATTCCACAGGCAACAACCCCGAAAAATACAAACTCCAGAATGAGGGGTTAATAATTAAACCATGGGGTTAATTTTGATTGAAGGTTAAGTTGGATTAACGTAGGTTGTCAGTTTGGCAGTTCTAAAGTACAACGGTAGACAGTAGTTAGCCCGCAAATATGTGAATCTTGCATAGTTTATAAGGTCCTTAACCCACGTCAAAATCTCTGCGTAACAAATTAATTACTTAATATTATTATGAAATAATTACGAAATTTGTTTCTCGTACACTTTTTTATTTTTTAGTAACTAGAGGGTGACCGGTTTCGCTAATAGCATCATCAGACCCTCGTGTCAAAGATATAAAATATATAGTTAGACGCACTCACAAACATTTTAAAATATGACATGAAATTGTAGATATAAAATAATAAATATATATAAATTAATTAAAAACTGTATACGGGACTTTCACTTAGCACAATATCGTCCATATGAAAACCACCACAATTCGGCCCGTAAAAAATTTTAAAAAAAATAAACAAAATCGTTCCTGCAAGTTCCACAATTTTCAAACCAAATTTATTAATCAACCCCCTTCCAGAACCACCCCACAAGTACTTAGATTTTTTTCCCTTTTTTAACGTATTATTTTCAATTTTCAACCCCCGCAAAAGCAACCCCCTTAAGGCTTAGATTTTTTTTACTATTTTTCCGGTTATCTATCGAAGATTTGCATTAGAAAAAAAAAATAATTTTGTCCAGCTAAAAGTGCAAAATCTACCACTGTGCGTTGCGGTGCTCATGTGGATATGATAATTATGATGACTTGGGCAGATAGCAGGTCGCGCACGATACATATTTCATTGGGAAATATTGTGTTCAAGTGTCACAACAAACACAGCTGTGTATAAAAATCGGTGTGCCGAAACATTATCCGGCACGCTACTGTTTGTTTTGGGCACACAACCTGGTCGAATATGTAACCTGTGAAGTTGGTACCCTCTATTGTTTATTTTTTACCGTTCCCAATCGATTGCTTCTTTGTTATACAACTGTCCATAAAAATCGCAACACTCATCAAATTACATCAAAGTCTAACTTCATTGCGATTATAATTACATTCTAACCAAGTGAAAATTAATTAATTGCGTTCATTTTTTCCCTTAGGGGCGGGCTTTTCTTGTCGAAAACGCGGAAAATTAGTCTAATTTTGTTTAACTATGATCCCTTTCGGTGTAATTACTGAGAGAATATTTTTAATTGATCTTTAAAAAGTTGCTTTAGTAGCCGTCGCGGCGCTTTGTATTCTCTATCTCTTTTGTTCACTCACCGCTGCTATTTTCGTCTTCCCCCAGGAGTGGTGGTAACCGTGTTGAAAAGTTTTACCTGCAATAGTTGGCGAAATAAGTTAGCAAACAAACAAATTTTTGCAAAAGTTATGGACATTTTGCTGCAACAACTGAATGAAATACGTTTGCTCTGCACTCGAACATTATCGCGATTTAGGGTCTTTTTTCGGGGGGGGGGGGGGAAACTCTGAGGGTTTGATGGCTACTAGAACTTTTAATTACCTATAATTTGAGGTATGATAGAAATTTATGCAAGAATTTCTGCAAAAGTTATGGACATTTTGCTGCAGCAACTGAATGAAATACGTTTGCTATTCGAACGGACATTATCGCGATTTAGGGTTTTTTTTTCGGGGGGGCAAAATTCTGAGGGTCTGATGGCCACTAGAACTTTTAATTACCTACAATTTGAGGTATGATAGAAATTTATGCAAGAATTTTTGCAAAAGTTATGGACATTTTGCTGCAGCAACTGAATGAAATACGTTTGCTATTCGAACGGACATTATCGGGATTTAAGGTTTTTTTTTCGGGGGGCAAAACTCTGAGGGTCTGATGGCTACTAGAACTTTTAATTACCTACAATTTGAGGTATGATAGAAATTTATGGAAGAATTTTTGCAAAAGTTATGGACATTTTGCTGCAGCAACTGAATGAAATACGTTTGCTATTCGCACGAACATTATCGCGATTTAGGGTTTTTTTTCGGGGGGGCAAAACTCTGCGGATCTGATGGCTACTAGAACTTTTAATTACCTACAATTTGAGGTATGATAGAAATGTATGCAAGAATTTTTGCAAAAGTTATGGACATTTTGCTGCATTAACTGAATGAAATACGTTTGCTATTCGAACGGACATTATCGCGATTTAGGGTTTTTTTTCGGGGGGGCAAAACTCTGCAGGTCTGATGGCTACTAGAACTTTTAATTACCTACAATTTGAGGTATGATAGAAATTTATGCAAGAATTTTTGCAAAAGTTATGGACATTTTGCTGCAGCAACTGAATGAAATACGTTTGTTATTCGAACGGACATTATCGCGATTTAGGGTTTTTTTTCGGGGGGGCAAAACTCTGAGGGTGTGATGGCTACTAGAACTTTTAATTACCTACAATTTGAGGTATGATAGAAATTTATGCAAGAATTTTTACAAAAGTTATGGACATTTTGCTGCGGCAACTAAATGAAATACGTTTGCTATTCGAACGGACATTATCGCGATTTAGGTTTTTTTTTCGGGGGGGCAAAACTCTGAGGGTCTGATGGCTACTAGAACTTTTAATTACCTACAATTTGAGGTATGATAGAAATTTATGCAAGAATTTTTGCAAAAGTTATGGACATTTTGCTGCATTAACTGAATGAAATACGTTTGCTATTCGAACGGACATTATCGCGATTTAGGGTTTTTTTTTCGGGGGGGCAAAACTCTGCGGATCTGATGGCTACTAGAACTTTTAATTACCTACAATTTGAGGTATGATAGAAATTTATGCAAGAATTTTTGCAAAAGTTATGGACATTTTGCTGCATTAACTGAATGAAATACGTTTGCTATTCGAACGGACATTATCGCGATTTAGGGTTTTTTTTCGGGGGGGCAAAACTCTGCGGATCTGATGGCTACTAGAACTTTTAATTGCCTACAATTTGAGGTATGATAGAAATTTATGCAAGAATTTTTGCAAAAGTTATGGACATTTTGCTGCAGCAACTAAATGAAATACGTTTGCTATTCGAACGGACATTATCGCGATTTAGGGTTTTTTTTCGGGGGGGGGGCAAAACTCTGAGGGTCTGATGGCTACTAGAACTTTTAATTACCTACAATTTGAGGTATGATAGAAATTTATGCAAGAGTTTTTGCAAAAGTTATGGACATTTTGCTGCAGCAACTGAATGAAATACGTTTGCTATTCGAACGGACATTATCGCGATTTAGGGTTTTTTTTCGGGGGGGCAGAACTCTGCAGGTCTGATGGCTACTAGAACTTTTAATTACCTACAATTTGAGGTATGATAGAAATTTATGCAAGAATTTTTGCAAAAGTTATGGACATTTTGCTGCAGCAACTAAATGAAATACGTTTGCTATTCGAACGGACATTATCGCGATTTAGGGTTTTTTTTTTCGGGGGGGCAAAACTCTGAGCGTTTGATGGCTACTAGAACTTTTAATTACTTACAATTTGAGGTATGATAGAAATTTATGCAAGCATTTTTGCAAAAGTTATGGACATTTTGCTGCAGCAACTGAATGAAATACGTTTGCTATTCGCACTAACATTATCGCGATTTAGGGTCTTTTTTCGGGGGGGGCAAAACTCTGAGGGTCTATACCAATTTTTTTTAGCAGTGTGTATTGAATTAAGAACTAGTAACGCAAATTAAGTATAGTTTGCAGAGAGCTGAAAATAACTGGGCTGCGTAAGGGAGGATTTTTCATTTCTATCATTTTGCAATTAGGGAGCGGGAGTGTTGCCGATGGCTTCAGATTAAGCGTCCATAAATTTTAATTAAACAAAAATTAGCGCGAACAACTGCAAAGACTTTATTAATCGGGCGAGACTGAATTATAAACAAAACAGGATCCAGATCCGCAAAAATTAGCGCCTGTATTCG
The DNA here is from genome assembly GCA_963966075.1 of Aphodius sticticus. Lineage (NCBI taxonomy): Eukaryota > Metazoa > Arthropoda > Insecta > Coleoptera > Scarabaeidae > Aphodius > Aphodius sticticus. The sequence goes on along the minus strand of OZ014515.1, from coordinate 4,086,588 downwards.
GCCGTTTTATCATTAGACCTACACATTTTCGCGAATAGACTCTTTAAATCTAAAGCACCGTAAAAAATAAAAGCTATCCCGTCAAACTTTACATCCTATATAATCAATTTAAACATAGGGCCTATTACTCGGGATTTAAAGTTTGTAAAGTGTTCCTTGGCACAAACTTTTCAATCTTTAAGAGTAACCCCTTCGTTTTATAAACTCCCGGGAACTTGCGATTCCGTATATTCAATACCATACGTGGCGTATAACCTTTCAAAAATATTACTTTTTCAAGTAAAACTTCTTTGTGGTGGATAGAACGAAATCTATTCAACAGCGTGACGAAAAATAGAACGCTGGTTGCTATGGTAATCGCCGCGCGCATCCAAGCGCGTAGTGTATACGCTCGTTTTCTAATGTCGATTTAAGTAACACAGTCGTTTAGATAAAATATTACTATGGGTGTAATAGCGTCCACATGGGAACGATTCTTAAGTAGCCGTATTAATCAATGGGGCATACAAACCGACACTCTACGGCTAAACACATGTAATGATATATCGTTATCTTGCCAGTCCGGGAAAATTGAGCACGTAATGCCCTACAACAGACCCTAATTTATACTCCGATCGAATGAACTACGGCAATTGAAATCATATTGCATGCTGTATTTCGTATTTTTAGCAACAGTTAATACATATTGCTTTTAATAGAATACACGACTTAGTATTTATGTAAGTTCAAGAAGATGGGCATTCATTTTTGGTTTTATAATTAATTAACAGCACCTCATAGGTACTTGTGTATAACACCTTGCTGCTGTGTGGCGTCTGGTTATTGCCTGCGGTAATACATTATAAAAGTACATTAAATGTTAACTATAAGAGCACAAGTTACTTTCTTCCGAACTTCTCTAGAATTGCATTTTGGTGCATTCTAGTAAGTTGGAAAAAATTATTACAATAGCGACAGTTCAGGTATCCAAAACTAGATGGCGTGGCCTAAATCCGCATTTTACTAAAGTGTTATTTTATGTGATATGTTGATTGTGGAAGTACTATATCATCAACTAGAAAACTCAAAACGACTCCAGTTTCAATATTTATACAAATAGAAAGCAATAATATATTTCGCTATTCGCTATTGTTTTTAGATATCGATAAGTTTGTGTTAAATAATTAAAATGCACCTGATATTGTATTAGCGGACTTCGATATTTCGACAGGTATTGTGTTTTATTATCTACGACGTTTTACAACATAATTTTGATCAATAATTGTGAAATAATTGAAATAATTGTGAATAGGGACATTCGACATGCACGTAAGTAACACTTAAAAAACATCATTACAGATTATGTACATTTTAAATTCTTCTCATAAATTTGTAAATTAAATTTTATCCCCTATTTAAAAAGTTTATTTTTAAAAAGGGCTTCGATTTAATTCGATTGATGAAAATTTCCACCTGATCCATATTTAATGTGAAGGTTAAATAATAGGAAAAACGTAAAATATGGAATGTAGTTTTATTCAAAGTGATTCAAACTGTTTTTTTAGTTATTCAAACTGTTTTTTTAGTTTTATTCAAACTGGTTCGATTTGATTTCGGAAATTTGCCTCTCTTCTTGCATGGGCTTAGCGCATTTTTTATTCACAAATTAATTTCTCCAGATTATTCAAGATAGATACCACACATCACCCTAAACGCTTATTAGGATGAATTCACAAAATTCAATTCTCACCGATTTACATGACCAAAAATATAATCTCTGTCACCACGCAAATATGAAATAGCAATAATAAATACATATAATATACAAATATGTATAGTCAATACTATACTCAATTTGTCAAAAATTGATAAATAGGTTTGTCTTGGTTTGTCGATATAAGGAATCCGACAAAAGGAGACCGACGATTCTAAAAGCAACAAAGAATGGAATGACTTTTCGTCATTCTTAGCGCCGAAACTGTGACACAAACAATATGGGTTTTACGCCTATATGCGTACCTACTTTCCTAACACAAAAAAAAAAACAAAATGTATGTCACCGTGAAATACGAATACCGACAACGACATTATGTTTATAGACGGGGTAGGTGCTATAAAAGAAGACAAAACGCCATTATTCATTTCCACTGTTACCATCGGCACAAAGATTGAGAAATTAAAAAAAAATAAATAAAAGCAAGTGACAATCTTCATGAGTGTCATTCTCACTATGTACCGAAAAAATAATCAAATCAAAGTAACTAGTTCAACAGTTATTCGACGTCAAAATAACTAGATAAAAATATTAGGTATCCATAATTGGTATCAATCATTTATTTTATATGATTTATTTCGTTCATGGCATAAGTAAAGATTGCGTAATTTGTAAGAAATGTATTATCACGTATGTACCACGCTGACTGAGATCGCTGTGCGTCCACCTCTACAGTTACACAAATAATGTCCCCCACTTTATTGTTAGTGAGTTAAGAAACGCCCAGCTATCCTATTTACATTTCGAAGCTGACGTGTAATATTTAGCGTGCTGCACGTCGGCTGTTTAGTTTGTATAGCTCTATCTCATTCTGAACTTTCGTCGCCTCGTCGATGCCTAAACGTCACACACTGCACTGTGCTCTTTTGAGCCTTCGCGCTGTCACTAGTGTCAAGGTGCTCATCTAAGATTGTCTTTTAGTAGTTTTTAAATAGTTTTGACAATGTGGGCAATAATGAAATTGGTCTGTAGGAGGATGCTTGTTTATTTGGAGTGAAGGATTATGTCTTTGTCATATCTAGCCCAGGTTCCATAAGGTATTTTTATAGTCGCCGTCCATAGAGAAGGTTTTTATATATTGACTATTGCTTACGACATGACTAAATTTTGAAACCTGGCGATGCAACGTGTATAGCTGAATGGGTCGAGGATAAAAATAGAACCTATTCGCAAACTGTCTATGGCGCATTCGCACGCATGTAGTGTGTCTATAGATCTTTGGTTGTAACCTAGTGGTTATTGAAACGTGGTAATTAGTGAGATATGGTCCGAGAATAAAAGGTTCCCGCCCTCGCGGGCTAGAGGAGTAGCTTCTCGAGTTTCCACACGAAGAAAACAAATGTAAATTGACATAGGGCCGCTGCGAGGGGATAGGGGCTTGTGGCACATTACAATTATTCGCGTTAAGTTCTCCGTTACTGGGAAATCGTATAATCTCCCAGCAATTAATTGGAGCTTCTGTCGTTTGTTGGAGGCTATGCATTGAACCGTGGCTATAATAACTCATTATCCCTGGCCAGGCATGCCCCCTGCCGCGTTCATGCTCTGACTCGCCACACCTCGTCCAATGTAAAGGAATTAACATAATAACGCAGATACTTCAACTTAGACAAATTTAATTTCCCCCTACGAGCTAAATTGGATTTTAATCCTTCCTCCTACCATTTTTACCTACTTCCCACCAGATGTCCATTCTTTCGATTATGTGTTATTAATTTGATATTGTAACGTTTTGGGGGCGGTTGTTACCCCTTTGTGGGTAACCACCTTTTTTTATTGTTGATGTATCTTTATTTGGGGCTCCATCAGTTACAATGTTGTCCATAATTAGGCTTACCATAATAATTATGAAATTCCAAACCGGGAATAATTATGTAAGTATTCAATTAAACGAATACTTACCAAATAAAATGTATAATAAATCGAAATGATCGGTACTTTTGTTACAAAAAAAAATCGTTGGAAATACTCGGACTTACTCTAACGCGGAGGAAGAAATTTATGGGGATATTAACTACGATGGCGACCATGAAGAATAAAATAAGATGGCGTTTCCAAAATATTTTTGTGGAAACAATGGAAAATGTAATATTTCCACCGAGAATTTGAAGTTTAAAGACTTACACGCATTGACCTGAGAGGGCTGACATGTGCACTGTTGACAATCGTACTGAAATAATTATTATTCATTCAGTTTACAATTATCCATTTATTTAATTATTTATTCTTATGAAAGTATTACCGACACTGTGACATAAATTCATAGTATCAGTTTACAATGGCTGTAAGTTGTTAATTAATTTATGAATTATTGTATATGATTATTGTTAAGTCAGAAATGACAAATTATGTGCTTAATAACTTTTTAGCTGTTTTTAGCCGATCTTTCGAAGTAAGTCAAGATATATAAGGTGTTCTAATTAAAATTCTTAAACTATTTGACATTATTTAGCAAATGTCAAGTTGTTCGGGATAAGTCATATAAGAATCACAAATCAGTAATAACTATCAAGAAGAGCAATACTTATACTTTCCAAAATTAGTTCCTTTGTTTTATCCTTGTTAGTTACCCCGGAAAAAATTTTTTAAGCTTCTTTTTGATTTTAATTTCACAATATCTCAGAAACAGTTGACAAAGGCCTAATATAAGTTGATGTCAAAACAGTTAGGATAAAAATCATACTGAGAACTGCTATAATATACCTAGTGTTGCATTTAGGCAAACATAAGTTTGTGTTGGTACGTTGTTGTGGGATATTGTGTAAGCATCAATATATTTTCTTGCGGTATAGAGCGTATAACTGTCTGCAACATATGCAACGTATGTATGGAAAAAACGTAAATTTGATTTCTTAAGCCCATTAATATACTTGGTTTATAGCGTGGGACACCCTGTACATAATATTCTAAAATCAATACCAAAGGACTATACAACCTCCGTTATACAACTTTAATTCGACTAATGGTAGAAAATTACGCAGTCATTTTTGGAAAAGTTATAAATATTTTGCTAAACCAGAACACCTCAGTAGTTCGCCTCGGAGCATTCATGTATGACTAACCGAGCTAATAACCTACAATTTTGTGTATAATAGAAAGTTATTCAAACATTTTTTTTGTTAATATAAACATTTTATTTACGTAGCCAACTAAAATATAAATTTCCTCCAGTCGGTGGTCTACATATTATTTTCATATGGATGTTTTTCATCTACAATTTCGTTTAGCAGAGAAATGATAAACAATTTTTGTAAAAGTCAACATTTTTCTGTAACAGATACATTCGTTCTATAAATTCGAAATTGTGGAATTGCGTTGAAATATTGTTACAATCATTAATCGATTAGTCACAATTTAACACTTTGTTGCTGATAACCTTCAAATCATGATAATGTGTATCTTTCTCATAAAAGGCAGCATCAAAAGCATGAGGGCAGTTTTCTTGACAGAGAAAATTTGATTTGCGCTCTTTGTACATTTCTAAAATATTTCAACTTGCTGACAACTAAGATAGAAATCTGTGATAGTATGTTAAGAATTTTAACCGGGACATAATACCAAACCGGCCGGGACACCGGGACCGATGTCTCAAACCGGGACTGTCCCGGTCAAACCGGGACGTATGGTAAACCTATCTATAATGGATTTTTCAAGGTACAGGCTTATGGTCGACTTTCCTGGTGATAAAGTTTATGTTTGTTGCTGATCATGAGCCATTACTTAGTACAAGGTTGTAGGAATGGAATACCACTGTTCTACACGCAAAAGTTAAATTGGTTGAATAACCTATTTCAAGTTTGACAGTTTTTAAGCAAATTTTTAACATGGGCATGGCCTACTTCGACTACAATCATTTATAAGGGCCTTTTATAACTGCCCCATCGGTTTGTCAACTAGAAGGCAGGTAATATGTGATTAAAAATATAAAATCAATGTTCTCGGTAGGTGGTTTGTGGTTAGTTGTATAGGAGGAAGATGCTAGGAGGAGTTATAAGAGTCTCTTAGGAGATAAAAATGTGAGGTCGTAGAATTTCGTCGACTTTTGTTTCCTAATCTTGCGAGATGGGGTCCTTTTGCGGCCGGGTTCGTGGCGGAGGTGCAGAATTGTTTAAATTATTGCTGCGGCGGGACACAATAAACCGTGTCGTTTTAGCGGTTTAACGGGTAAACCCTAATTAGGGCAGCCGGGCCAATGAAAAACGGCCGATGTTTCTTCTACTTCTCCGACGCCGGTGCCGGCCAATTTCACCGTCTGATAGTTTAAACCGTCTCGTTGATTTGCAGCAAATCGATTGTTATGCATATTTGCTCCGCAAATTGCGCTCCTCGTCCGATATCCTAATGGCCGTCCTCAAACTGACCAGAAAATTTTCAACAATTTCCAAATCCGATTTCCAAAATTGCAAATCCAATATAACGAACAAAAAGCTGGATCAGGACCCCTATTCTCACCTATACGTTATTTGTTACCGTTCGTCAAAAGACGAACAGCCTAGAATGCAATCAATGCGCAACGTATTCTATGGGCAGTGTCCTATACTACCGGTAGAGTATCCGCGTTATGTTATTGTATTGTGCTTAGCGGCATTAACCTACAAATTGTCGGTTACTATTTGCGTGCGATTACAACTGAAGGATAATCGGAAAACCGACTTGGAGTAAATTGACTGACTAGTAAAGGTGTGAAGAAACACTTGGCAAGTAGGAATACATAATTTATGTGTTATGTCTAATGAAGAATCTCTTATAGTTACATGTTGTTATTAAATTTGCAATCAAATGGATGAAATCTACCAAATCCATGTTGTAGAACAGCTAGGAGGAGCTGAAGCTATATCAAGAAACGCTTAACCATGGACAATTTATTAAAATGTTGCGATTAACCAAGAAGTTGTTTACTAACCTTGTTGCGACCATTTCCGAAAGACCAAGATAAGAAACGGATTTGGATGTTGCATTAGGGCATTACCAATTGGACAAATTATTTCATGACTATCACAACCTATACCACCTCAACCTACAACAAAGATGCATGGAATCGAGCCAAAATATTCAATAATACACTATTGGAATGCCAACCTGCTCATAGCACAACGGAAAATCTGTACAATAAGGCATAAAAGTATTTGAAAAGCACGATAAAATCAGTTTAGGTAATTATTTGACTAAAATTTGTTGGCAAGTATTCCTACTTGCCAAGTGTTACTTCACACCTTTACTAGTCAGTCAATTTACTCCAAGTCGGTTTGCCGATTATCCTTCAGTTGTAATCGCACGCAAATAGTAACCGAAAATTTGTAGGTTAATGCCGCCAAGCACAATACAATAACATAACGCGGATACTCTACCGGTAGTAAAGGACACTGCACTGCCGACACTGCTCAATGCCCATAGAATACGTTACGCATTGATTGCATCCTAGGCTGTTCGTCTGTTGACGAACGGTAACAAATAACGTATTGGTGAGAATAGGGGTCCTGGTCGTATTAATTTATGGTATTTTATAAAAAAAAATTATTTGCTCGCTGGTGCTAACCATGCATAGGTCAATCGATAAATTTTACGAGGGCATTTCTATGCCCTTAGACATCGGGTTGAGCATGCATGAGGCCGGTCGATCGGTTTCCCGACCGTGCGGCGGTTACCCCCACCCTCCGACCCCTTCCAGCTTTTGAGCGAAGAGGGCGATAACAATCGCAGCACAGCCAATGGTCTTATCGTACATTATATAAGCTAATGTGATGTGACGATTTTGGAACTGGTTACGTTCACTTCATTTCCAAAGGTCTTCCAGAGTGAATTCGTACCCACTTCCAATTCACGTCCACGTCGATGATCTGAGCTAAATAATGAGTTAAAAGCTTTGGTTCGGTTTTGAGATCGTATGTGGCGAAGATGTATAGAGCATCACGATTGATACCGGAGAAAATGTCATATAACGTAACCTTTAGCGACACATATTCGTGAAGGGCGTCCGACCCTTTTGATGAGACGGAAATAGCGGCTCTAAATCAGGTGGAGGAAGTCGCTTTTGAAATCTCTATTCATTATTGATTTTGATTTGTGACTGGGGAAACTAAGCTTGCTACAAGAATGTTTTATCAAATAACGTATGACGTAACTTAACGCATTCTTGAGAAAATTAATAAAGAAAGACAGAGTCCGTCCCTGCTCAGCGCAAGAAAATCGACAACACTCCACCATAGTTGTGGTGCAACTGGTGACAAATCAACGCCGCCGGCAACATATCAGTCTCCCTCCACCGAGGGCTACGGCGACAATGACCTTCATTCGTCAGGCTCATATGTGGTCAGCTGTTTGTTGGCCCATGCGACGAATGGCTAGAATGCGACATAATATAATCTCAATAATTCGCCATTGTTATAGGTGTAGTAATGAACAGTTGAACCATAGATACACTTTGGACAGCCTGCGGCGCGCTTTATTAATTGTTACACTTTAAAATTCGAATTCTTGCAGATTGTAGGCGACATTTTCCTTGGTGCTAAATTTAATACTTAAATGCGAAGGGTTACGGAAGAAGCATGGCGATAATGATTTCAAAAATTGATCTGCTGCTGGTCGCTCGATTTATTTTCTTTAGCACCACCGAAGTAATGTGCAGGTTGACGTGAATTCCCTCATTACCATTCCTTCCAACCCTCTCCCTCCAGCTATCTCTCTCTGTCTCGCTATCTATCTCAACATCTCTATCTCTCTCTCTCGTCCTGCGTCATTTTTTGAACCACTTGACCTTTTTTCAGCTCGCCTAATACGAACCGAGCTCAACCACCGCTAACGAACAAATTTCTAATTTATTTTGATATGAGGACCACCTATATTCTTAACCAGCGCCCTTACAGTACATCCCTTATCAACTAGTAACGAAAACTGAAGTTATTTCATCTTTTCCTTCCCTGTTTCAATTATTTTAACACATTTTAAGCTGTTTTTAATGTATGACCTTGAGAGGATAATCAAATACCTACCTTGTTCATTAGAACTACACCTTTTCCTGCTGTTATTCAGAAAGTAGCAACTGATATTCATCTATTCCGAATTATTTTCAGAAAGTAGCAATTGATATTCATCTATTCCGATTTAGTATCAGAAAGTAGCAGTTGATATTCATCTATTTCGAATTATTTTCAGAAAGTAACAATTGATATTCAGAAAGTAGCAAATGTAACTCAGAATTCTCCAGAATCTTTTTTAAGGAACTTCTCTATACAGTGGGTCGCATACAGATCAAATGGATGTCACATGACAGAATGACAAAGCGTATTTTTATATCATGCACGCTAAACAGAGACACAGTTAAAATATACAAAGTTATTTAATATTTAATTTTTAAAAATTTATACTTAAAATTGAGAACTTAATTAAGCACAGAAAAAAAAACATTATTTCAAAACGTCAAATTGTACATTATTCTATATACATACATATATACATACGTACGTACATAGATTAATACATACATAGACCTAAAATCATGTCAGGAAATAACTGTTACTTTCTGATACTAAATCGGAATAGATGAATATCAACTGCTACTTTCTGAAAATAAATCGGAATAGATGAATATCATGTGTTGATTTCTGAAAATAATTCGGAATAGATGAATATCATGTGTTGCTTTCTGAAAATAATTCGGAATAGATGAATATCATGTGTTGATTTCTGAAAATAATTCGGAATAGATGAATATCATGTGTTGATTTCTGAAAATAATTCGGAATAGATGAATATCATGTGTTGATTTCTGAAAATAATTCGGAATAGATGAATATCATGTGTTGATTTCTGAAAATAATTCGGAATAGATGAATATCATGTGTTGATTTCTGAAAATAATTCGGAATAGATGAATATCATGTGTTGATTTCTGAAAATAATTCGGAATAGATGAATATCATGTGTTGATTTCTGAAAATAAATCGGAATAGATGAATATCATGTGTTGATTTCTGAAAATAATTCGGAATAGATGAATATCATGTGTTGATTTCTGAAAATAATTCGGAATAGATGAATATCATGTGTTGCTTTCTGAAAATAATTCGGAATAGATGAATATCATGTGTTGATTTCTGAAAATAAATCGGAATAGATGAATATCATGTGTTGATTTCTGAAAATAAATCGGAATAGATGAATATCATGTGTTGATTTCTGAAAATAATTCGGAATAGATGAATATCATGTGTTGATTTCTGAAAATAATTCGGAATAGATGAATATCATGTGTTGATTTCTGAAAATAAATCGGAATAGATGAATATCATGTGTTGATTTCTGAAAATAATTCGGAATAGATGAATATCATGTGTTGCTTTCTGAAAATAATTCGGAATAGATGAATATCATGTGTTGATTTCTGAAAATAATTCGGAATAGATGAATATCATGTGTTGATTTCTGAAAATAATTCGGAATAGATGAATATCATGTGTTGATTTCTGAAAATAAATCGGAATAGATGAATATCATGTGTTGATTTCTGAAAATAAATCGGAATAGATGAATATCATGTGTTGCTTTCTGAAAATAATTCGGAATAGATGAATATCATGTGTTGATTTCTGAAAATAATTCGGAATAGATGAATATCATGTGTTGATTTCTGAAAATAAATCGGAATAGATGAATATCATGTGTTGCTTTCTGAATATCAGTTGCTACTTTCTGAATAACAGCAGGGAAAAGTGTAGTAACCCCCTTACTGCAGTGCATTTGAAAATCAACTAGGAAAAACAATTAACGGCAAATAGCGCCGTAAATAACAATATACCTGGTGTAAATCATAGGCTTAACGTTCTAACTAATTGATCATGACTGCCAAAACATCCAGTGGCGTGCGATGGTTCACGTGGCCCTGTTTGATTTAAACTAGATTGATTTTTTGGAATATATCCAACATCGATGTCATTTGTTGGCAAAATTGGTGTCTATAAACAAACAGAAAATAACAAACGGAAAATGGCAAACAGGGGGTTCCCGAATAAATGTTTAATCTGGTCTAACGTATTACCAGTGTCGTTCTTAAGGGTCGACTTATCGGGGTTGAACGAAGCCGATTAGTGTTGAGCTACATTAAAACGCTTTCAAATTACAACAATTCGTACGAAAGTCTGGCCGAGCTTAAAAGTGGTTGCGTGAGGGGGCGCTTATCGCCTTTGGAAACATTGTGTTATGTGTACCTTAAACCCGATACGGACGAAAATCAATGCCGCAAGTTATTAGGTTCGTTTACCATTTCATTCGGCGCTATTTTCCCCATTTAATAATTGTTTGTTATCAAAATATCCATGTTTGTTTTGCGCACTCGTTTATTTTCAATTTAACATACTCAAACGTGGTCAAATTTCGTCCAAATAGTCACCGGCTCTGAATGTGCCGCGCGGTACTTATCGTTAGCACGGAAAATAACCATTTTTTGGGCAAATTAGGAAACCTATCTAAATCTTAAGTGCTTTTCCACCCTAATATTACGTCGCAAGGGTACATTTTTATAAATTACCGAATGAAAATTGCTATGTAGTTGCCAAGCTGGATTTTATACAGCATACTGCATAGTATTATACAAATTGGAATAAACTACGTCACAGCTGACCACATATGAGCCTAGCGAAATGTCGCCGTAGCGTCACGCCACAACTGTGGTGGAGTGTTGTCGATTTTCTTGCGCTGAACAGGGACGGACTCCGTTTTTTTTTGTTATTAATTGGACGTATGCTCCTTCAAGGTTAGCCTTTATTTCTGAAACACCCGGTATAATAAAATAAAATATAGCTGATAAGGAAATTTTGGGAACAATACAAGTAATTAGCGGGTATTGTAGCGTATTTGTTACGTTTTAAATGAAGTAACAATGGGATAATTGGTTTAATAAAGGCGCAATTTTGCTTGATATTATTTTCGGCGACGGGCTGGGTTGGACGCTATTAAAGCTTTTGAACTTGTCCAACGTTTAACACTAAACAACTTTTGTTAGCGACGTCAAGAAACAATAGGGTTCGTTCCATAAGTTTAAATTAAACGCTTACCAAACAAATGACGAAGTACGCACGGCGGATTGCGTGTCGTTTTTTTCAGTTTCAGCTGAAAGTACCCTGGTAATTATATACTCAAACAAAACAGAGCTATATGAGCTATATTTCTGCAATTACACCTAGTTTCAGTCACGACATGATAAAATACAAATATTAAAATTTATAAATATTGCTGTATTTAATATTTATAAACAATCTGGAAACAATAATTCTCGGATATAATTTTGAAAAGCGGTATTACACCAGACTATCTGGATAATTGGATTTCCATATTTTATAAAATAACAGTTGGTAATGCATCTATCTAGAGTTGAGATATAATTAGGCCAGAATGTTTTAACGAAATTAAGTTTAATATCGTATAATATGATAATAATATAATAATATGAGTCTTTTGTTTTTAATTGTGTCAAAACTTTTGCTCAAACAAAATTAGGTCTATGATGTGTATGATGTATGATGTGTAGTGATTTTTGCACTTTTAAATTAACGTTCGTCTTTCCATTTTTTTTTCCTCGTAAACCGCTTGCCATAAAAATTTCAATTTTTGTTCAGATTGCATTTAGAGCCTCTTCTATAGATAGGCGTTTCTGTTTTCTTCAGTTTTTGTCTAATAAACGCGCACGTTTGAACACAAAATATCACTATTAGGTACAAAATTAGGTTAAAAATTGTTTATAACAAAAAAAGTTTCGAACTTATCGTAAAATCCGTACGTACTTCTCTAGATAATATTGTTCTGAAGCTGCATATAAAATTTCAAGTGAATTGACGAAGATCAGTTGAAGTTATCGTTCCGGCCAGTTTGAAGAATGCGATTTTGAGAAAACACCGTTTAAAATATTGTGTAACTTTGATGTATAGAATTGTTATATTTTACTATAGTCGGCGAAGCCTGGACCATATAATTGTCTTTTCAAATTAACATTTTCCTCCTCTTGTTTCTTTCTGTTTGATTTTGACGACAGACCGGCCTGTTTTGCAGCATCAGTCAGTGATGGCTCTGAAAACATGATGCGCCGTGCGTCAGCCTTCGCGCAGATATTATTGCAGTTTGGCTAGATGCTCATACATAATACCTCCATAATCTTCATAAGGCTGGATAATGCATCATTGACAACACATATAGCTATACTTGCTGCAATATCCACAATTACTTTGCCACTTGAAAGTGAAAATGAAATCACCAGGTGGCTTTCATCGGTCAGAATTTACGATACAGTGTCGCCCAGATTTATTTTCTTCATTTTATCATATGAATCCTGATTATGACGAATGGTGGCCATCATAAATTGAAAGCTCATTTATAGGCTTCTGGGTTAACTTCCCTTTATCTTCGAGGCACTAACTGGTTTTTGTCAAATGGCGGGAACGAGTGCCATTAGTTTTTTTCACGTGATCTATGCATTCCTTTTCTTACTTCCTTTTCTTATTCCAAAATTTGCAAGCTTTGCAGTAAGTATTTAGATTTTATGAGAATATCAACAACATTTCTCCAGCTGATAAGCGCCACCATACAGAGAAGAAAAGCTATGTTTTCTCTATGTTCCATCGTCCGAGACAGTTACGCCATTCTTTCTTTACTATTTTCAATTGACGTTTAGCCCTCCCTTCTTCTGCTGCTTTCTACATACTTTGTTGACAATGCTTCTGTTTCCACAAAAATGGTGCGAACAACTTTATCGTAAAATGAGTGAAAAATCTGACGAGGAAGGTCCTTGAATGCGCAAAACTTTTCAATTACATCTACACCTATTCTTATGCGCATGACAAGGATAATTCCGCTATTCATTTCATATCCTTTTTGAACAAATCGGCAAGTCGGAATGAAAGTTTGTTCAAAAGTCTCACAAGAAACCACGATTTGAAATCCGAAGTCAGGGTTGCCACTTTTGGTCAATTTTGCATTTGATTTGCACGTTTTACACACTACAACTTGTGAAATAGCAGAAAACACAACAACAAAGTTCAAAAGATGATAATTAAACGTCATCCACTTCAACGTTGTAATAATCTTCAACCGACATTACTTTTTTACCGGTGTGGACTGTGGATACGTTATCAGGCAGAGGCGACTCTAGTTCCAAACGATTCAATGCTTGTCATATTAGTTCTATTTGAAAATCTGCTGCTTCCTTTCGACTCCTTTCGATCACGATATACTCCAAGAATGTCACTAATTATTTCTGCTATTTTTTACCAACTAATCAAGAACAACACACGTTACATCAGACAGCTGTAACATTGTAGGGCTAGCGTCATTTCAACGAACGTACCGAGGATATTTCCACAAACTGTGTTTTATAATATTTTATGTTATATTTCACACGACGCATGTAATTCCTCCAAATAAGATAAGAGCGTATAGGTCTCTAGGCTGTAACTTCTCACGCTAAACTTGCATGTACGCTCGGCTAGACGCTTGGCCGTATGTTCATCAAATAAGCATTTAAAATTTTCTTTCCAATATGAAACGTATTGTACCTTATTTCTACGATCTCAAGACATCATTTAAGCAAAATAGATATAGATTTCGTGCAGCGCGCACTACGTCAATAGTAACGGAAATCGGGTACTTTTTGTCACTTCTCTCGCGCTCATGTTTACACCGAGAGGCAAAGAATTTTGACAGTTATACAAATTATCTAAAAATGATTCAGGAGTATGACATACTTTATTTCAATTTTTTTGTTCAGTATTTTTAGAGTTATGGGTCTCCAAACACAGGAGTCAATACTAGCGAAACGTGGTCACATATTTATTATTTGCTTTAGTTTTGATCAAGTGGATCTGTTGGTATTAAGACTCAAAAGTTTCAAAACTCAAAATTAAAAAATGCATGATTGATATGGGGAGTTTTTCTCACCCGGTCTGGCAAATTTGCATGCGGATTAATCCAAAGTTTTTCGTTGTTTATATGTGCCCTAGATTCCCAAAATAGAACAGCAGCGCAACGGAACCGCGTATGCATCGCGCTGAATGCAACGGCTATTCTTGAAGCTCAATTTGCAAACGCCTTTAAGACAAATATAGATTCCTAGATTCCTCTGTTATTGATTACAGTCATTTGACCCACAATTGAATTAACTCCAAACCCCTCTAAAAAGAGTATATTTACTATTAGATATTAAGGTTTGGCCAGCTTTGTATTTGGGTACCTTCTATATTTTTAAAGCAAGTCCCACAAAGGTAGGGCTTAGACTAAAATATTAACTTTTACTTAATTACCGCTGAGATTGAGGTTAACGCTGAAAGTGTGACCCCTAATACTTTCAGGCGCCGGTATCTACGGCGCAGTATTTTATCTACCCTTCGCAACCCTCCATGTGCCCTCGGAACCTCTCGAAGCTTTTTGCATCTGCCCTTTCGAGGGCCAAAGCATTTTTTTATAAAAAAAAAAATCGCTATAATTCTGTTTAACTTTATAACACGATGGAGGACTGTTATTCTGCTGCGTTATTATCTTTACGCTTTTTGTATATCGCTAATGGCTTCCTTCAAAAATGTATTCTAAAATTTATTAAGGACTTCGCTTTTATGCTCAGCATTACAGCGATGTGCTCGCGAATTTTACGATATTGAATCAACGTTCGTCTTCGATAAATTCTTTATAACGAACAAAATGTTATTTATATATACCCTGCGCTCCACGTTCTTGTAAAAAGTTTCTGGTGATGCCGGCAGTATGTGGCTTTGCATTGTCCTGCATTAGGATGAAATTTTGACCGACGCCATATGCAGCAGGCACCACATGGTCCTCCAAGATGTTTTTGATGTACCTAATTCATGGCATTTAGTCTACCAGGAACCACAACAAGGTCAGTTCTTCTGTCCATACCAGGGTTCGGAAATATTCATTTATGAACGTTCGCGTACGTATATTTATGATTTTACACGTGAACGTGAACGTTTCAATATTCTCTGATGCGTTCTCGCTCGCGAACGAGAAGCATAAAACAAGTCCAGATCGTTCGCGTTCGCGTTCGCGTATGTTAGGTAGCAAAAATGTCTGCTGTTGTTCGTACGCGTGTGTATTGGTGAGTCACACAGCGTGCGTTCTTATATGTAGCTATCAGTTGCATCGATACGTTCGCGAACGGTCACTGCTGTCGTTCGCGTTCATAGGTGAATGTAACTGCTGCGTCAAACATTCGCGGAAAGTTGGTGTGGTTCTATTCTATCTTCCATGCGTTTCAGATTTATAAAAAAAGTTGCGGCAGATCGTCAGAAATTGTTCAGAACCCTCCAAGGATCAAATTCACAACCACTATTTTTTTCACAGCCCCCACCCTCCCCTGCAGTACCCTAAAGATCAGGCAAAATTTTCCCCAAATTTACAGTTTTACAAATTTACGTCATTTCATTATTTTTTTTTGCAGAAATTACTATTATTGGATTATTGACATGTTTTTTGTCATTTATAAACTAATATAAAATTGTTTAAACAATTACTTTTTGTTTAAACAAAAATATACGCTGTTACGAACATATTTTTCCATTTTTTGCAAAAATTATTAAATGCATGTTTTTTGTCACTTATTAACTACTTAGCAATTGTTTAAACAATGGCCATTTGTTTAAACAAAAATATTTGATGTTACGCACATATTTTTCTAATTGTGCAGAAATCATTAGATTATTGGCTTTTTTGTCATTTATTAACTAATTTGCAGTTGTTCAAACAAATGCCATTTGTTTACAAAAATATACAATGTTATATTTCTTTTGAGAAATTATTATTAGATTGTTGGCATTGTTAGTCATTAATTAACTAATTTGCAATAGTCAAAATAATAATAATTAGTGTTGCGACCACATTATTGGTTTGACCGATAGCGTAAAACCTCCAAAATTAGAGACCAGAAATCCTACAATAATTTTCGCCAAGAAATACGTACCTACTAACATTGTATATTATTGTTTATACAAATTTATTTGTTCAAAC
This sequence comes from Aphodius sticticus, assembly GCA_963966075.1. Taxonomy (NCBI): domain Eukaryota; kingdom Metazoa; phylum Arthropoda; class Insecta; order Coleoptera; family Scarabaeidae; genus Aphodius; species Aphodius sticticus. The sequence continues at coordinate 4,069,835 of OZ014515.1, read as the reverse complement.
AATTGCACATTAAGTAACAAATTACAAAAAACATGCCAACAATGTAACAATAATAATTTCTACAAAAAGAAAAACAAAAACACCGTAAATTTTTGTTTAAACAAATGGTAATTGTTTAAAGAATTGCAGATTTGTTAATAAATGACAAACACTCAATAATATAATAATAGTTTCTGCAATAAATATAAAAAATATATCCGTGATAATGTATATATTTGTTTAAACAATTACAACTTAGTTAATAATTGTTAAAAAAATGCCAATAATCTAGTAATAATTTATGCCAATAATCTAGAAAATTATGTCCATTACAATGTATATATTTGTTTAAATAAATGGTATTTGTTTAAACAATTGCAAATTAGTTAATAAATGACAAAAGAGCCAATAATCTAATAATTTCTACACAATTAGAAAAATATGTGCGTAACATCAAATATTTTTGTTTGAAACAAATGGTAATTGTTTAAACAGTTGCTAATAAGTTAATAAATGACTAAAGAAAATAATAATTTAATAATTTTTGCAAAAAAATGGAAAAATATGTTCATAACATCGTATATTATTGTTTAAACAAATGGTAATTGTTTAAACAATTTTAAATTAACTAGAAATGAATATACGGACATACCGTATCATACGGACATACTACCGTATTGATGAAATATTCAATGTATCTAAGATGGTGATATCCAGGCGGGATGCAATTTTTTAAATAAATCAAATATTACAGCCTCAACCTGAATTCGAACCAGGGACCTTTGCATTTGTAGCACAATGCTCTCCCATCTGAGCCTCAGTAGCTCAGATGGGAGAGCACTGTGTAAACGCAACCAATTGCAAAGAAGAATAATCTAATAATAAGAAAACTTGTCCGTAATATTGTATATTTTAGTAAGCAAGTGTCAAATTGTAAATGACAAAAAAATGCCAATAACCTAATAATAATTTCCTTTAAAAAATATGTCCGCAACATTGTATATATTTGTTTAAACAAATGGTAGATATTTGTTAAACAATTGCTAATTAGTTAATAAATGACAAAAAAGCCAATAATTTAATACTTTCTGCAAAAAATGGAAAAATATATTTGTAACATCGCATATTTTTGTTTAAACAAATGGTAATTGTTTAAACAATTTTAAATTAGTTAATAAATGCCAAAAAACATGTCAATAAGTCAATAATAGTAATTTCTGCAAAAAATAATAAATCACGTAACTTTGTAAAATTGTAAATTTGGGGAAAATGTTGCCTCATTTTTAGGGTACTGCAGGGGAGGGTGGGGGCTGGGAAAAAAATTGTGGTTGTGGATGTGATCCTTGGGGACTTCTGAACAATTTCTGATAATCTCCCGCAAGTTTCTTTCTAAATCCGAAACTCATAGTAGATAGAATAGAACCACACCAAATTTCCGCGAATGTTTAACGCGGCACTTACATTCATCTATGAACGCGAACGACAGCAGCGAACGTTCGCTAACGTATCGATGCAACTTATAGGTACATACATGAACGCATGCTGTGTGATTCACCAATACACACACGTACGAACAACAGCGGAAATTGTGTCTACCTAACACACGCGAACGCGAAGGGTCTGGACTTGTTTTATGCTTCTCGTTCGCGAACGAGAACTCATCAGAGAATATTGAAACGTTCACGTTCTCGTTCGCGTACGAACGGGAGTGAATGTTTCCGAATCCTGCTCTATACTGATTCCAGCCCAAACCATCACAGATCCATGACCAAATCTATCCACTTCCTGTATAGTAGCGGCTGTGTAGCGTTCACCAGGACGTCTGTATACACGTGCTCGACCGTCGCAACGAGTTAAACGAAATCTGGACTCGTCTGTAAACAGTATTATTTAAAAAGTTACAGGTTTCGAAGAAATCGTTCCTCTGTTTTTTTAGCAGTGTGTATATATATATATATATATACATATAAGTATCTATACGTATTAGTATCGATGTAATGATATTGTAATAGCAACGGAATACTAAATAAATATTTAAAATGATAAATCTACTGGACTATCAAATATCTATTAAGGGCGTATCGTGTTTTTGTCGTTGACTATGTATACAAGAAATTGTCAATAGGTTTCTGTAGAGTAGGGGTGGGGGTTGGAGAAGGCGTTGACCAATTAATCATTTTCAATGTAGTCTTAATGCCGTATATACTCCAATAATAGCATTGTTTATCAGCTAGTTGAGAAGTAATTAACTCAAAAGTTTGCCGACGGGTCTGGTGTAAAAAAGGGCACTCGAGAAGTTCCGTGGCGTGAATTATAGCTGCTCCTATAGTTGATGGACCGGCCTCGGTCCGAAATTCGAACTCACGTAATAAGAAAATGGGGTTGTACATCCCTTTAACAAAAATGAATCGCATAATACATTATGGTGCATGAAAGGGCACTAAATGCCCTCGGGTCGAGACCCGGTAGATGTGTAGGAACGCCGCGAGAGGGCGATATCAAAGGGACCAGTGGCCCGCCACCCCTTTGCCCCCACCCGCCCCCTTTGCACCCCCTTTGCCTCCTTTGAACACCTGAATATGCGGTTTAAAGAAAGCACCACTTTATCTCGACCTTATCTCACTTCGAATTTTCTTTTGTTCGAACCAATATAAGTATTTCTGTTCAATTTTACAGCCCTAATATTTTAGGAAGTGCGAGAAATTCGCCGATATTATGCCACCGTTAGCAAATTTTGTCTGAAGAACGTTGTATTTTTCGTATTTTTTTTATTAGTTTGTCTTCATTGAACAAGGGCTAATCACATCGAGCATTATTGATGTCAAAAGACATTCAAGAAGTTACCAAAGAAACAGTGGTGTACAATATGCAGTATTTTTGATTTGTATAATTTTATTCTGATCTTGAGTAGATATTAACATTATCTATCATATAATACAAAAAGAAACAGTAACATAATGCACACAGTGAAACGTTACAACAGTACGGTCAAACAAAATGATATAGATAAAATTACTTGTAAAAAAATAAATATGTAGACGTTCATACAAGTTTAAAATAGTTTGAGGGACATAACAATACATTAAAACTACAGAGAAGCAATTAATAAATACTTAGCGTACGCAAATACTTAAACATAGAAAACACACGGATAAATATATAAATGCACTTCGGTCAACCATGAACACACATACTCGTTCACTCTTTTTCTGACAAACACACTTGGTGCAAGATGTTCCGCATCTGTACATTATGCACATTATCTTTCTGTTGGTATAAAACCCTTCAATCTTAAAGCAAATTTTCACAAAGAAACGTAGAAGACTGTACTTACAGCTTTCATCCAGGTATGGCGTTAACGTTAAGACATCAATTTCTAATGGCTAATTGTCGTCGTTGGTGATCTTGTGATCTACAAAGGCAATACAATTGTTTTGCAGTGTGACATGGTATTTTAACCTACACCTACATGGTATCTAGATGAGTTTTAGTTCACTGTATCATTGTTACTTACCGGAGACAGAAATGCAACGCGCCCAACTACATAGTCCACTCGATGGTATGCGTGCCGGCGTTCGTTTGCAAAACAGCTGATCAAACGTAGCGCATGCGTCTGGGCGTTACAATATCAACAAACCCGCTATTATAACAGTAAAATCACAACATACGTTGTAATTTTACGAATTTAAGGTATATTTCCATTGTATTTTTACTAAAACATCATTATAATTGAAATAAAGCAGCAATATCGCTGCAATAGTACACAGACTTGTAAAAATACTTGGAATTACGTCCAATTTTTATACTTACCACATTTCTATTGTAATTTTCACAGAAAAATCACAATATTAAGGTAGTTAATATTCACGTGTTCAAATTTAACACTACAAAACAACCCTACTTTAGATCACAGCATAGCATGGTACTCATAGCATGAGTAATTCTGAGACCTGTGATTTTAGAGGACAGGATATCAATTATTACATATGAAGGTATAATATCTGGTTGGTGTGCCGCAATGCGTCCAAAACCACTGAAATTGTGTATTCCTTCTGTGCCGTGAGTCATAAGGAATATACAATTTGAGAAGCATCACTCTGGACAAGGTAATTTCTAGTTAAATATGCATATCACTTTCACAAACATACACTGCTAAAAAAAACCTTTTTTCGAAACCTGTAACTTTTTAAATAATAATTCTCGGCAAATTAAATTTGGTATAAACGGCATTTATTTAACTAAAGAAAATTACAAAACCTATGTTACTTAGTTACTTCTAAGTTACACTTAAAAATGTAAATTAATAACGCAAAACAAAATGGAAATGACTGTCATAGTATCGATGACAATACTGGTCTATACTGGTCTATACTGGTAGCGTGTTATGGCAGTACGCTGACGTAGAGAGGAAAGGACAACAAATCGGTATTCATTTTGAATATATTTATGAATACTGAATACATTTTTAAGTGTAACTTAGAAGTAACTAAGAGTGGTAACATTGTTTTTGTAATTTTCAGTGTATATAAAAACAAAAACAATATTTTAGAGTTATTAAATAAATAATTAACTCTAAATAATAATTAACGAAGAAAAATGGATAAACCCAAACAGAGACACTGCTGAAAAATACTGAAATAGCGATAGGAACATACATCTTTGCATGACTGTACATTCGTGGTATTGTAAACAAATAGCGTAATTTTACATTTCCTCCAAAAGATGAAATATGACGCCTAAGTAGATTTAGATAAAACAGCAAGACATTTGCGCAAGTGGCACATTCTACATTTTGAGCATACCTGGAGTTATATCTTGAGGAACGTGTGTCGGAGGCCACTGAGAATCTAGCGTATATGAATACCAGATTAAATCCGGAATCAGGAATGTGAACCACGTTTGAGCAATTTTTTACCAGCAAGCAAACGCTGTCTGCGCAGAGCTCAAATCCCAATATTTGAACAAGGTTTGCGATACTTCGACACTATCACATCTGATAATTGTCAACGCTGATTATTTATCATCCCCACCATCCCCTCCCTTCCGGTGGAGACTGGCAAATACGCTAAAATATAACGCGAAACCCCAATTCTCGTATCCCTAACCTAGCGCAACGTTTACGTACAAGGACACTTCGCAGTACCACGTAGAGAACCTACACGAAGCAACATTGTCATCTCAGATTACTCTGTTTAATGTAAAATGTAACAAATTTAAACCATGTGCGATTACGAGGAAAGTAGTTGCGATAAAAATTATTATCATACACGCTTTGGTTACTGGTGAATTGGGTAATTAATTCTGAAATGTACAGCCCTCTATCGATTCTAGTTTGTTCAGGGGGATTTTTGAAACCTCAGTTTACGTTGTTTCTAGGCGTTAGAATGTTATGATTTTGCTTCATGTGCGATTACGAGCAAAGTAGTTGCGATAAAAATTATTATCATACACGCTTTGGTTACTGGTGAATTGGGTAATTAATTCTGAAATGTACAGCCGTCTAGCTATTCTAGTTTGTTCAGGGGGATTTTTGAAACGTGAGTTTACGTTGTTTCTAGGCGGTAGAATGTTATGATTTTGCTTAGTGTGCGATTACAAACAAAATAGTTGCGATAAAAATTATTATCATACACGCTTTGGTTACTGGTGAATTGGGTAACTAATTCTGAAATGTACAGCCCTCTATCTATTTTAGTTCGTTCAGGGGGATTTCTGAAACGTGAGTTTACGTTGTTTCTAGGCGGTAGAATGTTATGATTTTGCTTCATGTGCGATTCCGAGCAAAGTAGTTGCGATAAAAATTATTATCATACACGCTTTGGTTACTGGTGAATTTGGTAATTAATTCTGAAATGTACAGCCGTCTAGCTATTTTAGTTCGTTCAGGGGGATTTCTGAAACGTGAGTTTACGTTGTTTCTAGGCGGTAGAATGTTATGATTTTGCTTCATGTGCGATTCCGAGCAAAGTAGTTGCGATAAAAATTATTATCATACACGCTTTGGTTACTGGTGAATTGGGTAACTAATTCTGAAATGTACAGCCCTCTATCTATTTTAGTTCGTTCAGGGGGATTTCTGAAACGTGAGTTTACGTTGTTTCTAGGCGGTAGAATGTTATGATTTTGCTTCATGTGCGATTCCGAGCAAAGTAGTTGCGATAAAAATTATTATCATACACGCTTTGGTTACTGGTGAATTTGGTAATTAATTCTGAAATGTACAGCCGTCTAGCTATTTTAGTTCGTTCAGGGGGATTTCTGAAACGTGAGTTTACGTTGTTTCTAGGCGGTAGAATGTTATGATTTTGCTTCATGTGCGATTCCGAGCAAAGTAGTTGCGATAAAAATTATTATCATACACGCTTTGGTTACTGGTGAATTGGGTAACTAACTCTGAAATGTACAGCCCTCTATCTATTTTAGTTCGTTCAGGGGGATTTCTGAAACGTGAGTTTACGTTGTTTCTAGGCGGTAGAATGTTATGATTTTGCTTCATGTGCGATTCCGAGCAAAGTAGTTGCGATAAAAATTATTATCATACACGCTTTGGTTACTGGTGAATTTGGTAATTAATTCTGAAATGTACAGCCGTCTAGCTATTTTAGTTCGTTCAGGGGGATTTCTGAAACGTGAGTTTACGTTGTTTCTAGGCGGTAGAATGTTATGATTTTGCTTCATGTGCGATTCCGAGCAAAGTAGTTGCGATAAAAATTATTATCATACACGCTTTGGTTACTGGTGAATTGGGTAACTAACTCTGAAATGTACAGCCCTCTATCTATTTTAGTTCGTTCAGGGGGATTTCTGAAACGTGAGTTTACGTTGTTTCTAGGCGGTAGAATGTTATGATTTTGCTTCATGTGCGATTCCGAGCAAAGTAGTTGCGATAAAAATTATTATCATACACGCTTTGGTTACTGGTGAATTGGGTAACTAACTCTGAAATGTACAGCCCTCTATCTATTTTAGTTCGTTCAGGGGGATTTCTGAAACGTGAGTTTACGTTGTTTCTAGGCGGTAGAATGTTATGATTTTGCTTCATGTGCGATTCCGAGCAAAGTAGTTGCGATAAAAATTATTATCATACACGCATTGGTTACTGGTGAATTTGGTAATTAATTCTGAAATGTACAGCCGTCTAGCTATTTTAGTTCGTTCAGGGGGATTTCTGAAACGTGAGTTTACGTTGTTTCTAGGCGGTAGAATGTTATGATTTTGCTTCATGTGCGATTCCGAGCAAAGTAGTTGCGATAAAAATTATTATCATACACGCTTTGGTTACTGGTGAATTGGGTAACTAACTCTGAAATGTACAGCCCTCTATCTATTTTAGTTCGTTCAGGGGGATTTCTGAAACGTGAGTTTACGTTGTTTCTAGGCGGTAGAATGTTATGATTTTGCTTCATGTGCGATTCCGAGCAAAGTAGTTGCGATAAAAATTATTATCATACACGCTTTGGTTACTGGTGAATTTGGTAATTAATTCTGAAATGTACAGCCGTCTAGCTATTTTAGTTCGTTCAGGGGGATTTCTGAAACGTGAGTTTACGTTGTTTCTAGGCGGTAGAATGTTATGATTTTGCTTCATGTGCGATTCCGAGCAAAGTAGTTGCGATAAAAATTATTATCATACACGCTTTGGTTACTGGTGAATTGGGTAACTAACTCTGAAATGTACAGCCCTCTATCTATTTTAGTTCGTTCAGGGGGATTTCTGAAACGTGAGTTTACGTTGTTTCTAGGCGGTAGAATGTTATGATTTTGCTTCATGTGCGATTCCGAGCAAAGTAGTTGCGATAAAAATTATTATCATACACGCTTTGGTTACTGGTGAATTTGGTAATTAATTCTGAAATGTACAGCCGTCTAGCTATTTTAGTTCGTTCAGGGGGATTTCTGAAACGTGAGTTTACGTTGTTTCTAGGCGGTAGAATGTTATGATTTTGCTTCATGTGCGATTCCGAGCAAAGTAGTTGCGATAAAAATTATTATCATACACGCTTTGGTTACTGGTGAATTGGGTAACTAATTCTGAAATGTACAGCCCTCTATCTATTTTAGTTCGTTCAGGGGGATTTCTGAAACGTGAGTTTACGTTGTTTCTAGGCGGTAGAATGTTATGATTTTGCTTCATGTGCGATTCCGAGCAAAGTAGTTGCGATAAAAATTATTATCATACACGCTTTGGTTACTGGTGAATTTGGTAATTAATTCTGAAATGTACAGCCGTCTAGCTATTTTAGTTCGTTCAGGGGGATTTCTGAAACGTGAGTTTACGTTGTTTCTAGGCGGTAGAATATTATGATTTTGCTTCATGTGCGATTCCGAGCAAAGTAGTTGCGATAAAAATTATTATCATACACGCTTTGGTTACTGGTGAATTGGGTAACTAATTCTGAAATGTACAGCCCTCTATCTATTTTAGTTCGTTCAGGGGGATTTCTGAAACGTGAGTTTACGTTGTTTCTAGGCGGTAGAATGTTATGATTTTGCTTCATGTGCGATTCCGAGCAAAGTAGTTGCGATAAAAATTATTATCATACACGCTTTGGTTACTGGTGAATTTGGTAATTAATTCTGAAATGTACAGCCGTCTAGCTATTTTAGTTCGTTCAGGGGGATTTCTGAAACGTGAGTTTACGTTGTTTCTAGGCGGTAGAATGTTATGATTTTGCTTCATGTGCGATTCCGAGCAAAGTAGTTGCGATAAAAATTATTATCATACACGCTTTGGTTACTGGTGAATTGGGTAACTAATTCTGAAATGTACAGCCCTCTATCTATTTTAGTTCGTTCAGGGGGATTTCTGAAACGTGAGTTTACGTTGTTTCTAGGCGGTAGAATGTTATGATTTTGCTTCATGTGCGATTCCGAGCAAAGTAGTTGCGATAAAAATTATTATCATACACGCTTTGGTTACTGGTGAATTTGGTAATTAATTCTGAAATGTACAGCCGTCTAGCTATTTTAGTTCGTTCAGGGGGATTTCTGAAACGTGAGTTTACGTTGTTTCTAGGCGGTAGAATGTTATGATTTTGCTTCATGTGCGATTCCGAGCAAAGTAGTTGCGATAAAAATTATTATCATACACGCTTTGGTTACTGGTGAATTGGGTAACTAACTCTGAAATGTACAGCCCTCTATCTATTTTAGTTCGTTCAGGGGGATTTCTGAAACGTGAGTTTACGTTGTTTCTAGGCGGTAGAATGTTATGATTTTGCTTCATGTGCGATTCCGAGCAAAGTAGTTGCGATAAAAATTATTATCATACACGCTTTGGTTACTGGTGAATTTGGTAATTAATTCTGAAATGTACAGCCGTCTAGCTATTTTAGTTCGTTCAGGGGGATTTCTGAAACGTGAGTTTACGTTGTTTCTAGGCGGTAGAATGTTATGATTTTGCTTCATGTGCGATTCCGAGCAAAGTAGTTGCGATAAAAATTATTATCATACACGCTTTGGTTACTGGTGAATTGGGTAACTAACTCTGAAATGTACAGCCCTCTATCTATTTTAGTTCGTTCAGGGGGATTTCTGAAACGTGAGTTTACGTTGTTTCTAGGCGGTAGAATGTTATGATTTTGCTTCATGTGCGATTCCGAGCAAAGTAGTTGCGATAAAAATTATTATCATACACGCTTTGGTTACTGGTGAATTGGGTAACTAACTCTGAAATGTACAGCCCTCTATCTATTTTAGTTCGTTCAGGGGGATTTCTGAAACGTGAGTTTACGTTGTTTCTAGGCGGTAGAATGTTATGATTTTGCTTCATGTGCGATTCCGAGCAAAGTAGTTGCGATAAAAATTATTATCATACACGCATTGGTTACTGGTGAATTTGGTAATTAATTCTGAAATGTACAGCCGTCTAGCTATTTTAGTTCGTTCAGGGGGATTTCTGAAACGTGAGTTTACGTTGTTTCTAGGCGGTAGAATGTTATGATTTTGCTTCATGTGCGATTCCGAGCAAAGTAGTTGCGATAAAAATTATTATCATACACGCTTTGGTTACTGGTGAATTGGGTAACTAACTCTGAAATGTACAGCCCTCTATCTATTTTAGTTCGTTCAGGGGGATTTCTGAAACGTGAGTTTACGTTGTTTCTAGGCGGTAGAATGTTATGATTTTGCTTCATGTGCGATTCCGAGCAAAGTAGTTGCGATAAAAATTATTATCATACACGCTTTGGTTACTGGTGAATTTGGTAATTAATTCTGAAATGTACAGCCGTCTAGCTATTTTAGTTTGTTCAGGGGGATTTTTGAAACTTGAGTTTACGTTGTTTCTAGGCGGTAGAATGTTATGATTTTGCTTAATGTGCGATTCCGAGCAAAGTAGTTGCGATAAAAATTATTATCATACACGCCTTGGTTACTGGTGAATTGGGTAATTAATTCTGAAATGTACAGCCGTCTAGCTATTCTAGTTTGTTCAGGGAGATTTTTGAAACTTGAGTTTACGTTGTTTCTAGGCGGTAGAATGTTATGATTTTGCTTAATGTGCGATTCCGAGCAAAGTAGTTGCGATAAAAATTATTATCATACACGCCTTGGTTACTGGTGAATTGGGTAATTAATTCTGAAATGTACAGCCGTCTAGCTATTCTAGTTTGTTCAGGGGGAGTTTTGAAACTTGAGTTTACGTTGTTTCTAGGCGGTAGAATGTTATGATTTTGCTTAATGTGCGATTCCGAGCAAAGTAGTTGCGATAAATATTATTATCATACACGCCTTGGTTACTGGTGAATTGGGTAATTAATTCTGAAATGTACAGCCGTCTAGCTATTCTAGTTTGTTCAGGGAGATTTTTGAAACTTGAGTTTACGTTGTTTCTAGGCGGTAGAATGTTATGATTTTGCTTCATGTGCGATTACGAACAAAATAGTTGCGATAAAAATTATTATCATACACGCCTTGGTTACTGGTGAATTGGGTAATTAATTCTGAAATGTACAGCCGTCTAGCTATTCTAGTTTGTTCAGGGGGATTTTTGAAACTTGAGTTTACGTTGTTTCTAGGCGGTAGAATGTTATGATTTTGCTTAATGTGCGATTCCGAGCAAAGTAGTTGCGATAAAAATTATTATCATACACGCCTTGGTTAATGGTGAATTGGGTAATTAATTCTGAAATGTACAGCCGTCTAGCTATTTTAGTTCGTTCAGGGGGATTTCTGAAACGTGAGTTTACGTTGTTTCTAGGCGGTAGAATGTTATGATTTTGCTTCATGTGCGATTCCGAGCAAAGTAGTTGCGATAAAAATTATTATCATACACGCTTTGGTTACTGGTGAATTGGGTAACTAATTCTGAAATGTACAGCCCTCTATCTATTTTAGTTCGTTCAGGGGGATTTCTGAAACGTGAGTTTACGTTGTTTCTAGGCGGTAGAATGTTATGATTTTGCTTCATGTGCGATTCCGAGCAAAGTAGTTGCGATAAAAATTATTATCATACACGCTTTGGTTACTGGTGAATTTGGTAATTAATTCTGAAATGTACAGCCGTCTAGCTATTTTAGTTCGTTCAGGGGGATTTCTGAAACGTGAGTTTACGTTGTTTCTAGGCGGTAGAATGTTATGATTTTGCTTCATGTGCGATTCCGAGCAAAGTAGTTGCGATAAAAATTATTATCATACACGCTTTGGTTACTGGTGAATTGGGTAACTAATTCTGAAATGTACAGCCCTCTATCTATTTTAGTTCGTTCAGGGGGATTTCTGAAACGTGAGTTTACGTTGTTTCTAGGCGGTAGAATGTTATGATTTTGCTTCATGTGCGATTCCGAGCAAAGTAGTTGCGATAAAAATTATTATCATACACGCTTTGGTTACTGGTGAATTTGGTAATTAATTCTGAAATGTACAGCCGTCTAGCTATTTTAGTTCGTTCAGGGGGATTTCTGAAACGTGAGTTTACGTTGTTTCTAGGCGGTAGAATGTTATGATTTTGCTTCATGTGCGATTCCGAGCAAAGTAGTTGCGATAAAAATTATTATCATACACGCTTTGGTTACTGGTGAATTGGGTAACTAATTCTGAAATGTACAGCCCTCTATCTATTTTAGTTCGTTCAGGGGGATTTCTGAAACGTGAGTTTACGTTGTTTCTAGGCGGTAGAATGTTATGATTTTGCTTCATGTGCGATTCCGAGCAAAGTAGTTGCGATAAAAATTATTATCATACACGCTTTGGTTACTGGTGAATTTGGTAATTAATTCTGAAATGTACAGCCGTCTAGCTATTTTAGTTCGTTCAGGGGGATTTCTGAAACGTGAGTTTACGTTGTTTCTAGGCGGTAGAATGTTATGATTTTGCTTCATGTGCGATTCCGAGCAAAGTAGTTGCGATAAAAATTATTATCATACACGCTTTGGTTACTGGTGAATTGGGTAACTAACTCTGAAATGTACAGCCCTCTATCTATTTTAGTTCGTTCAGGGGGATTTCTGAAACGTGAGTTTACGTTGTTTCTAGGCGGTAGAATGTTATGATTTTGCTTCATGTGCGATTCCGAGCAAAGTAGTTGCGATAAAAATTATTATCATACACGCTTTGGTTACTGGTGAATTTGGTAATTAATTCTGAAATGTACAGCCGTCTAGCTATTTTAGTTCGTTCAGGGGGATTTCTGAAACGTGAGTTTACGTTGTTTCTAGGCGGTAGAATGTTATGATTTTGCTTCATGTGCGATTCCGAGCAAAGTAGTTGCGATAAAAATTATTATCATACACGCTTTGGTTACTGGTGAATTGGGTAACTAACTCTGAAATGTACAGCCCTCTATCTATTTTAGTTCGTTCAGGGGGATTTCTGAAACGTGAGTTTACGTTGTTTCTAGGCGGTAGAATGTTATGATTTTGCTTCATGTGCGATTCCGAGCAAAGTAGTTGCGATAAAAATTATTATCATACACGCTTTGGTTACTGGTGAATTGGGTAACTAACTCTGAAATGTACAGCCCTCTATCTATTTTAGTTCGTTCAGGGGGATTTCTGAAACGTGAGTTTACGTTGTTTCTAGGCGGTAGAATGTTATGATTTTGCTTCATGTGCGATTCCGAGCAAAGTAGTTGCGATAAAAATTATTATCATACACGCATTGGTTACTGGTGAATTTGGTAATTAATTCTGAAATGTACAGCCGTCTAGCTATTTTAGTTCGTTCAGGGGGATTTCTGAAACGTGAGTTTACGTTGTTTCTAGGCGGTAGAATGTTATGATTTTGCTTCATGTGCGATTCCGAGCAAAGTAGTTGCGATAAAAATTATTATCATACACGCTTTGGTTACTGGTGAATTGGGTAACTAACTCTGAAATGTACAGCCCTCTATCTATTTTAGTTCGTTCAGGGGGATTTCTGAAACGTGAGTTTACGTTGTTTCTAGGCGGTAGAATGTTATGATTTTGCTTCATGTGCGATTCCGAGCAAAGTAGTTGCGATAAAAATTATTATCATACACGCTTTGGTTACTGGTGAATTTGGTAATTAATTCTGAAATGTACAGCCGTCTAGCTATTTTAGTTTGTTCAGGGGGATTTTTGAAACTTGAGTTTACGTTGTTTCTAGGCGGTAGAATGTTATGATTTTGCTTAATGTGCGATTCCGAGCAAAGTAGTTGCGATAAAAATTATTATCATACACGCCTTGGTTACTGGTGAATTGGGTAATTAATTCTGAAATGTACAGCCGTCTAGCTATTCTAGTTTGTTCAGGGAGATTTTTGAAACTTGAGTTTACGTTGTTTCTAGGCGGTAGAATGTTATGATTTTGCTTAATGTGCGATTCCGAGCAAAGTAGTTGCGATAAAAATTATTATCATACACGCCTTGGTTACTGGTGAATTGGGTAATTAATTCTGAAATGTACAGCCGTCTAGCTATTCTAGTTTGTTCAGGGGGAGTTTTGAAACTTGAGTTTACGTTGTTTCTAGGCGGTAGAATGTTATGATTTTGCTTAATGTGCGATTCCGAGCAAAGTAGTTGCGATAAATATTATTATCATACACGCCTTGGTTACTGGTGAATTGGGTAATTAATTCTGAAATGTACAGCCGTCTAGCTATTCTAGTTTGTTCAGGGAGATTTTTGAAACTTGAGTTTACGTTGTTTCTAGGCGGTAGAATGTTATGATTTTGCTTCATGTGCGATTACGAACAAAATAGTTGCGATAAAAATTATTATCATACACGCCTTGGTTACTGGTGAATTGGGTAATTAATTCTGAAATGTACAGCCGTCTAGCTATTCTAGTTTGTTCAGGGGGATTTTTGAAACTTGAGTTTACGTTGTTTCTAGGCGGTAGAATGTTATGATTTTGCTTAATGTGCGATTCCGAGCAAAGTAGTTGCGATAAAAATTATTATCATACACGCCTTGGTTAATGGTGAATTGGGTAATTAATTCTGAAATGTACAGCCGTCTAGCTATTCTAGTTTGTTCAGGGGGATTTTTGAAACTTGAGTTTACGTTGTTTCTAGGCGGTAGAATGTTATGATTTTGCTTCATGTGCGATTACGAGCAAAGTAGTTGCGATAAAAATTATTATCATACACGCTTTTGTTACTGGTGAATTGGGTAATTAATTCTGAAATGTACAGCCCTCTATCGATTCTAGTTTGTTCAGGGGGATTTTTAAACGTGAGTTTACGTTGTTTCTAGGCGGTAGAATGTTATGATTTTGCTTCATGTGCGATTACGAACAAAATAGTTGCGATAAAAATTATTATCATACACGCCTTGGTTACTGGTGAATTGGGTAATTAATTCTGAAATGTACAGCCGTCTAGCTATTCTAGTTTGTTCAGGGAGATTTTTGAAACTTGAGTTTACGTTGTTTCTAGGCGGTAGAATGTTATGATTTTGCTTCATGTGCGATTACGAACAAAATAGTTGCGATAAAAATTATTATCATACACGCCTTGGTTACTGGTGAATTGGGTAATTAATTCTGAAATGTACAGCCGTCTAGCTATTCTAGTTTGTTCAGGGGGATTTTAGAAACGTGAGTTTACGTTGTTTCTAGGCGGTAGAATGTTATGATTTTGCTTAGTGTGCGATTACAAACAAAATAGTTGCGATAAAAATTATTATCATACACGCTTTGGTTACTGGTGAATTGGGTAACTAATTCTGAAATGTACAGCCCTCTATCTATTTTAGTTTGTTCAGGGGGATTTCTGAAACGTGAGTTTACGTTGTTTCTAGGCGGTAGAATGTTATGATTTTGCTTCATGTGCGATTCCGAGCAAAGTAGTTGCGATAAAAATTATTATCATACACGCTTTGGTTACTGGTGAATTTGGTAATTAATTCTGAATTGTACAACCCTCTATCTATTCTAGTTTGTTCAGGGGGATTTTTGAAACGTGAGTTTACGTTGTTTCTAGGCGGTAGAATGTTATGATTTTGCTTAGTGTACGATTACGAACAAAATAGTTGCGATACAAATTATTATCATACACGCTTTGGTTACTGGTGAATTGGGTAATTAATTCTGAAATGTACAGCCCTCTATCTGTTCTAGTTTGTTCAGGGGGATTTTTGAAACGTGAGTTTACGTTGTTTCTAGGCGTTAGAATGTTATGATTTTGCGCGATTCCGAGCAAAGTAGTTGCGATAAAAATTATTATCGTACACGCTTTGGTTGCAGCTGAATTGAAACATTAATTATGAAATGTACAGCCCTCTATCTATTCTAGTTTGTTCAGGGGGATTTTTGAAATGTGAGGTTACACACAATAAATTTGACAGATTGATGTTAACCGCAATTTCAAATTATTTAAGGTTACTAAACGATGTAATTTAATCGTCAATTTGTAATAACCGGTTTCCACGTAGGTTCGAATGAATTTAAATTGATAAATCTTTGGTGGAAACGCGACTGGTGGTTCGGATGCGACGATATTTTATCGGTTTTACAGAGAGCGATTTATTATAGATGCAAACTTTTCGACTAATATTTGTGGGATTAGTTTGTCAGATTTCTCCCGCGCTAGTTGCGTAAAATGGACCATTCGTCAATGGGAATTGAATCGTTTATGCGAAAGTCTAAAGGAAGCCCTACCGGCCGGAATCGATAAATCGCTAAATTCAAAACGAAGTGTATATAGATTACCTCCTGAGGGTGTTTGTTTAAAGTTAATATTGATTATAGTTTAAGTGAGTAAACGTCTTTTCTCCCTAGAACAAATTGAGTGGGTTCTTTGTAGTTCGCAAACCGCACGTTTTTTATGACGTATAATTACCCCCTCCCCCCCCCCTCTCCACAGCAAAGGTTCGCGCACTAATGCCCTATTTCTATTATAGGGCACGTATCCATGCGACTGTTCTGTTTGGGAAGCAATTGAGTAAATTGGGCGAGGCTAACACAAAACGCGCACCGAACGCTCGTCTATGATTTATGGATCCCCCACTTGAATTTCTATAGTCTAATGTATTCGTTGTTTTCCCACCAGCCGACTTAAATGCGTATTATGCTAAGTAAAAACGATTTTTCAAGCTTCTCCAAACACTGCGGTCGGCGTACGACCATGTTTGCAGATCATGCGGATCTAACTTTTTACGTAAACAAATATTTTAGATTGTTTGCACCCATGTCATCAAATATTTATCATATATCGATTTTGACGTCAGCGTGTCAAGTGTAAAACTCTGTAACGGGACAGCCTACTAATATCAATTTAGGGACCCGCTCAGACCATATGGTTTTAATTTTATAATTTTTTATGCCGATCGTTTGGGAGTGGACGTTTTAATCTTCCTTGACGATATTCTAACAATTTCAATGAAGAAATTCACATCATTTATAGCAAACAAAGCCGATAAAAACATTACTTAAGTGAATCGGTCGGTTAGTGAATCGGTTTGACGTCAACAATAAATTCCATATCCATTTCATATTATTATATTTTCCGAAACGCGTTATTAATGCAGCAAAAACAAACATGTGCATACTTCGTACAAGGATATTCCTTGTCGAAATTGAAATATAAAAAGACATCTCGTACTATGCCTCGAAAACAATTTCTTTCGACAACAAAAATGTATTTTTCTGTGGAGCATTGACGGTATGAGTGTGTTCTCGTCAAATATTCCAGCAACATTCGGCGTAGTTATTTTACAGCCATAATAGAACACGTTTTTGTCCAGCCGGCCGGTCCGCTTCGAGAATTTGAAACGTGTTTTGTAAGTAAGTGCACATGTACCTACGATGTTTCGAATCGAAATAACATTTTTATACTCTAGGAATTTTTAAGCGTTGACTTATTTATAAAATATAAATCTCAGTTTAATTTGCTTAGACGAATAATCTACTAGGTATTAAGACGAATTAAATTGAAAATTCTAATAATTCTAGTACTGTTGTTGGACTAAAATTCTTTGTTTTTTTTTTTTTTTTTAATTAAGGTTTATATTATCTAAATAGACACCAGATCTAACGATGCTTGACCAAACGATTGACCTAACCAAACTTGATACCCAAAGAATTTTTAAATGAAGATTTACAAACAAAAACTTATTTGTTGACTTATCAAATGAATCGGTCGGGTCGAAAACACTACAAGTCCAAAAGGTGAGTTCTGAGAAAATTAACAAAAGAATTTTCTTGGTGCAATATCTTGAAAAGTATAGCAGTTAGCTATTTTGTGCCAATATACAAAATATAGAGTAGTTCACAGAGAATTAATGTACTTATGTACTACATATTTTATTTATATTTGATTAAAAGCAGAGCTATGATTAAAACAATCATCATGGACATGTACTGTATTTGAACTCGACGGAAAGCAGCTAAAATTTTTAACAATGCTTCTTTATTTAAAGCATTTAAATAATATTTTTATTGTGATGTACGTATACATGATGTAGGATTTGCATTAAACTTATTTCCCGTAATATTTGAAAATTGATAATTAAAATAAATTCAAAATGCTTTACACATTTAAATTCAAATGCTTATACATGATTAGTCAAAATTACCGGAACAACTTAGTAATTCTTAAACCGTAAAGATTTTCAAAGAAAAATTCAAACAAAAGTTTTTTGGTTTTAAAGAAGCTATATATTTTCAATATACGGATGTTCATTTTATTCTGAAAATTTGGTAAACTTTTCTTTTTCTAATAGAACACCATGTGTATTTAAGAAATTAAATTCTAAGCGTTTGTAAGAATCATTTTGTTATAAAATGCATCATTTTTGACTAATGAGCAATTAACCGATCATTAACGGATAAAAAAATAAAAAAATCAAGAAAAAATAAATAAACTATGAAATAGCATAATAAATTAAATATTCAAGCTGGTAAATTAAATAAATGTGTATGTATGTGGGAAAATATAATATTGTCTAATATTGTCGCTATATATATATATATATATATGCAGTCTACCAGGAACGACAACAAGATCAGTTCTGTTGTCTATACTGATTCCAGCCCAAACCATCACAGATCCACGACCAAATCTATCCACTTTCTGTATAGTAGCGGCTGTGTAGCTTTCACCAGGTCGTATATATACACGTACTCGACCGTCGCAACGAGTTAAACGAAATCTGGACTCGTCTGTAAACAGTACAGGCGTCCAGTGACGAAGTTGCCAATCTCTGTGATCCAGAGCAAACCTCGTTTGTGATGCTGCGTAAGGCGTGGTGCGCTGACAGGTCTTCTTGGTCTCAAATTCGCTTCTTTTAATCTGTTTCTAACAGTTTGATCAGAAATTTCTATATCATGTGCTCGTCTTAGGTCGTTTAGGAGGTTTCGTGCTGTGGCAGTACGCTGACGTAGAGAGGAAAGCACAAGAAATCGGTCTCCCGAAACCGAAGTGGACTTTTTAATCTTTCCTAACGACTCCCAAACGTCGACTCCTCAATCCTCCCTAAAGATTTCCAACAATACAATAAAAATAACCAAAAAATATGCAAAAGAAGTTGGTTTTCTGTTTTTGAAATGCCATCTCCCAAAGCCTCCCTAACGATTCGTGAACGGTTGGCATAAAAATCATATATAAAATAACCCATGTCTGTAAAAGGAGAGGCTATTTTGTTATGGTGAATTCAATTATCTCATGAAAACCTTAATTACAACCTAATTTATAGCCATGGTTCGTATACCCCCCCCCCACTCCGCCAGAGGAAGCTCTAGTTTTGGTGATCCCATTTCAAATTCCGTATCGGTCAAGCCCATTGGCCCCATTCCATTTTTTGCAGCTGAAGATATAAATCTTCGGCCTTCCACCGTCGTATCCAAAATGTAATTATTTAATGTCAATCCTCCTCTCGGTCAGATGTATACAAGATAGCTGAAGACAAAACGTCAATTTTTTATGCGCAACAAAAAATATGGCGTGGCCGGCCGCCGGCCGGAAATGGGAGGCTTACAGTAGTTGAAATATGTGGTGACAAGGGTTCCACCCAACTCCTTTTTCTATAACGACCTCGGCCGTGCCAGGGGTTAAAATTTGAATTTGCCAATATGCAAAGTTTGAATTTGTAAGAGTTTTTAGGGAATTTTGTTATACGAAAGGTTGATGAATACATAGAATAACTTTTGCTTGTAGTGTTTAATATACTGCGGGAGGGTAAGGTCTTATAATCGAAGGTAATGTACTGGAAGAGGTTGTGGATAATGTAGTTTTGACATAACAAAGCCAGTTGGAATTAACGCTATTAAAAGGATATCGATCCCAAAACATGTCATGTTTACCTAACATGACGTTAAGTTGCTCTAACTAATCAGCTACACCAAACAAATTAAGTTTTCGGTGATCTTACAGGATAACCGCAACTCGACGAAAGATGAGGGGGCCCATTGCTACACGTCAAGACAACCCCTAACCGAATATAATTAACTGTAATATCCCTATACCCTTCACCTACCACACTTGATACAGGTCAAACCTTCACACTACACTACTTTTGTCTGTTTGTAAACTTCTTTTTAGTAACTACAAATATATTTCATTTAAATTTAGCACAACAATGTAAATTTGTAATCAGCGCACCCATTTTAGTAGGATAGTAAAGGTTTCATGTTGATCCGGGTCCTAATTTTGGAGATAGGTATGCCACTTCAAAATTATTGTTAAAAATATGTTATTTCTTACAAAATTCTAGCCACTCGGCGACAATCCTTCAATTAAATTAAGGTTGTGGTTCTTGATACAGTTTCTGACGCTGATTACGCCGATGTAATTAGATTTTTCTTATTTGGAACGGTTCAGAAGTTATGACGTTCCAAGTTATCAAAAATAATGCAAAACTGCCATTTTACTACATCAGCAACTTATAGCGCAAACTGTGTCCGATCTAATCGACCGATGTTGACGTTTCAAACGGTACCGGATGGGAAATTGGACGAGGAATTCATTTCTGAAAACCGCGTTGCTCTAAGATGCGCGGTTCGCGAGAAAGCCGCGAGAAACCGCGGAAACTATGGTTTCCCACTTTCTGGCCAAACCGTACGTGTTACGGAAAAACCGAGCCCACCGTTGAATTCAGTACATCCCAATGCATAAGCATGACTATATTAGAACGCTCTATCTCTCAAAAAAATATCAATTTTTTTTTCGTTCTAAATTTAGCACTTTGGGATAGAAAAAATTAAACTTTGCAACCGTTGGTGGTAGAAATGTTTACCCACCACCAAATGATAGCTTTCGATGAGTACATCAAAAATATGTATACTTTTATATGCCTAAGATTTATCATTTTGAAGTTATCTGGTCCATTTCGCTCTTTTTTGTATTATTTGAAAAAACGTAATTTCAGCACAACTCGGTAACCAGTAGAGATAGAGACTTTTCCTATGTAAATTTGTAATCAGCGCACCTATTTTAGTAGGATAGCAACGGTTTCATGTTGATCCGGGTCATAGTTTTTGATATAGGTGCGCCACTTCAAAATTATAGTTTAAAATATGTGATTTCTTGCAAAATTTTAGCCACTCGGCGAAAATCCAACTGCCTTCAATCAAATTAAGGTTGTGGTTCTTGATACAGTTTTTGACGCTGATTACGCCGGTATAATTAGATTTTTCATATTTGGAACGGTTCGGAAGTTATGACGTTCCAAGTTATCAAAAATAATGCAAAACTGCCATTTTTCTACATCAGCAATTTTTAACGCAAACTGTGTCCGATCTAATTGACCGATGTTGACGTTTCAAACGGTACCGGATGGGAAATTGGACGAGGAATTCATTTCTGAAAACCGCGTTGCTCTAAGATGCGCGGTTCGCGAGAAAGCCGCGAGAAACCGCGGAAACTATGGTTTCCCACTTTCTGGCCAAACCGTACGTGTTACGGGAAAACCGAGCTCACCGTTGAATTCAGCACACCGCAATGCATAAGCATGACTACATTAGAACGCTCTATGTCTCAAAAAGTTATCAATTATTTTTCGATCTAAATTTAGCACATTGAGATAGAAAAAAAATGAACTTTGCAACCGTTGGCGATAGAAACGTCTACCCACCACCAAATGATAGCTGTCGATGAGTGAATCAAAAATATGTATACTTTTATATGCCTAAGATTTACCATTGTGCAGTTATGTGGTCCATTTCGCTTATTTTTGTGTTATTTGAAAAAACGTAATTTCAGCACAACTCGGTAACCAGTAGAGACAGAGACTTTTCCTATGTAAATTTGTAATCAGCGCACCCATTTTAGTAGGATAGCAAAGGTTTCATGTTGATCCGGGTCCTAGTTTTTGAGATAGGTGTGCCACTTCAAAATTATAGTTTAAAATGTGTGTAAAATTTGTTACAAAATTTTAGCCAGTCGGCAAAAACCCAACTGCCTTCAATCAAATTAAGGTTGTGGTTCTTGATACAGTTTTTGACGCTGATTACGCGGTATAATTAGATTTTTCATATTTGGAACGGTTCGGAAGTTATGACGTTCCAAGTTATCAAAAATAATGCAAAACTGCCATTTTTCTACATCAGCAATTTTTAACGCAAACTGTGTCCGATCTAATCGACCGATGTTGACGCGCTTCGCGAAAAGATCGCGAGAAACCGCGGTAATATATTTCCTAACTTTTTCTTAGCATAGACGCATGCGCAGTGGAGCTATTTGTAGAGTCTGCCAACAGTGCCAATATGAGACATTTTGTTTTGTTTTCACATACAGTAACGTATATGCCAATCAAATCACCATTTAGATATTTGATGTGTGTGTGCAAGGCAGCTATTAAATTACAATAATCCCTGACGTTTAAATGTATAGCGCCGATGCAAAATTGCCATTGGTTATGTAGTGCGCCGGCCGGTAACGAGAAATGCACTTTTGCCAACAAATACGACCGAGATCGTATAAGTTGGGCTCATGAAAAGAATGATATCCCACATATAAAAATGTGTATGCGTGGCTGAAAATGTAATATCAATAACCTTGCAGTCTGAGCAAATATTTTCGTTTGGGATTACCCCGAGAGCAGACGGGAGGGGAGATTCAAATTAAACTTCCCTGACCGTTGCAAGGCATAAAATGCGCTACTAAAATATTTTATTTACTTGAAGGTCGGGGTGAGTCAACAAAAGCTTAAGGATAATACAGCAGTACCACTACCATCCCTGTAATACCATCATTTATTTACAATTCGCCATGTAAGCTCTTCATATATTTACCATTATGAAAAGTTCTCAAATGGCTAGGATAGTTATACAAACATTGGTAACAGAAATGGCGTATTTTCCCAGAAAAAGTTATTGCAGAATCTTCAATTGTCGACCTGTGGAAGCTCTGAATACGTAACTCTAGCTTCAAGAAGTATATTTCGTTCCACTCCATGGAGGTTATTGACAAACTGTACTACCACCTCCGTCTATTATTGAAGTTAAAACTTATCTATAGGGAGTTGGTAACGGGACGAAATGAGCAAACGTCCGGTTGCTAAGGTGACCAGTCACCGGCGCGCGCAGTCTTGCTGTGACCTTGGCAGTTTTAGGTTAACTATTGCTACAGTATGCTCGATGGTATGACAAAACATCGATACAAAATGCATTCTTAGGCAATCTGAAACGATATATTCAAGAAACGTTGCGGAAAGCATAGTTGAGGGACGTAGAAAACCTGTTACTGAAGCTTTGGCCACTTAATCCATATAGTTAGGTGTCTTGAATGTTGTGGTAACCTCCATATTAACTGTTAGAGTTTTTGAAGTTGTTGTTTTTCGCCCAGGGCGCGAGGAACTTCGTTCAGAGAGAGAAAGAGAGAGAGAGCTTTAAGCTCGCTATCGTAGATAATTTCGCGCCTCTCGGACGTACGTTCATTTCCGGTTAGTTTTTCAGACGATCTCCTGTCCCGTGATGCAATCAAGTTAGCCGCTGCAGTTTTCGAAAGAAAGTTCGAATTATTAAGTTTAAGTTCACTTCGAGCTTTGCCAGTAAATAACTTATCGGTTCGCGAGCTCAAACTCGAACAGTTTGAAGATGGAACGCGCTGAATTGTGTGTTAATATGAGCTGTGAGTTCTGTAATTGTAGGGGTGAGACATTAGACGGGTATAGTCACGCGAGGAGCGATGAAAAACTTCATAATTGGAAAATTGGAGCGGCTGCAGCAAATTGCAGCCCAAGAAAATAATCTAATAACATTCAAGTGTTCAACGTCAAATTTAAATTAATTTATGGGCCTTTTTCTCGCTTTTCGCCCTCCACCGTCGTTTTTTATCACGTCTCCTTCGATAGCCAAACTGAAGTTCCTTTCTGCTCGAGCAACTTGTGCACAGACCTGGCTTCATTTTTATTCAATCTCGATATCGACAAGATAATTCGATTATTTTTTCATTAAAATTTGTATAGGGCACCAATCAGACTCTCAAATTTAGTCTGACCATTACTTACCATCAGTTACCAATACCATTGACAGTTATTCAACTACTTAAAAGTTCTTGTTCCATAGTTTGGTCTAAACAACTGGAGAAATATACCATCCTTTGTGGTGTTGTTCATTAATAAAGAAACTAGAACACATCATCTTCAGTAGTCATCAGACTTCCCTTTTCCTGTTGGATGAATGTGCTTTAAAAGTCATTCAACTACTTAAAAGTTCTTGTTCCATGGTTTGGTCTAAACTGAAGAAATATAATGATGTTTTCTAATCTGAATTCTTACCAATATTGACCATTCTTTGTGGTGTTGTTCATTAATAAAGAAACAAGAACCCATCGTCTTCAGTAGTCATCAGACTCCCATTTTTCTGTTGGATGAATGTGCTTTAAAAGTCATTCAACTACTTAAAAGTTTTTGTTTCATGGTTTAGCCTAACAAATGAAGAATGTAATGATGTCTTCTATCTGACTTCTTTCCAATATTGACCATTCTGTGTGGTGTTGTTCATTAATAAAGAAACAAGAACACATCGTCTTCAGGAGTCATCAGACTTCCCTTTTCCTGTTGGATGAATGTGCTTTAAAAGTCATTCAACTACTTAAAAGTTCTTGTTCCATGGTTTGGTCTAAACAACTGAAGAATATAATTATGTTTTCAAATCTGACTTCTTTCCAATATTGACCATTCTGTGTGGTGTTGTTCATTAATAAAGAAACACGAACACATCGTCTTCAGTAGTCATCAGGCTTCCCTTTTCCTGTTGGATGAATGTGCTTTAAAAGTCATTCAACTACTTAAAAGTTCTTGTTCCATGGTTTGTTCTAAACAACTGAAGAATATAAGGATGTTTTCTAATCTGACTTCTTTACAATATTGACCATTCTTTGTGGTGTTGTGCATTAATAAAGAAACAAGAACACATCGTCTTCAGTAGTCATCAGACTTCGCTTTTCCTGTTGAATGAATGTGCTTTAAAAGTCAATTAACTACTTAAAAGTTCTTGTACCATGGTTTGGTCTAAACAACTGAAGAATATAATGATGTTTTCTAATCTGAATTCTTTCCAATATTGACCATTCTGTGTGGTGTTGTTCATTAATAAAGAAACACGAACACATCGTCTTCAGTAGTCATCAGGCTTCCCTTTTCCTGTTGGATGAATGTGCTTTAAAAGTCATTCAACTACTTAAAAGTTCTTGTTCCATGGTTTGTTCTAAACAACTGAAGAATATAAGGATGTTTTCTAATCTGACTTCTTTACAATATTGACCATTCTTTGTGGTGTTGTGCATTAATAAAGAAACAAGAACACATCGTCTTCAGTAGTCATCAGACTTCGCTTTTCCTGTTGAATGAATGTGCTTTAAAAGTCAATTAACTACTTAAAAGTTCTTGTACCATGGTTTGGTCTAAACAACTGAAGAATATAATGATGTTTTCTAATCTGAACTCTTTCCAATATTGACCATTCTGTGTGGTGTTGTTCATTAATAAAGAAACACGAACACATCGTCTTCAGTAGTCATCAGGCTTCCCTTTTCCTGTTGGATGAATGTGCTTTAAAAGTCATTCAACTACTTAAAAGTTCTTGTTCCATGGTTTGTTCTAAACAACTGAAGAATATAAGGATGTTTTCTAATCTGACTTATTTCCAATATTGACCATTCTTTGTGGTGTTGTTCATTAATAAAGAGCACATCGTCTTCAGTTGTCATCAGGCTCCCCTTCTCCCGTTGGATGACAGTGCTTTAAAACTTATCCCAATGATTTATTGTGAGTTTATTCAAAGGAATTGATCCTTATATATTTCCACGTCACTAACCGCTGTATATGCGATTCAGAATGCCATGCGAGAAGTGCGAAGAGAATCGAAGTGTACTGACTCGTAAAACATTTGACAAATTTTCTAACAAACTTGTTTACAAAACGTATCATCATAAAAGTATTTCCACCATAGCAACGATTTCTTTCGAGGGGCTCCAAGGAGCGCTCCTCTGGGACCCCATCGCGAAAAGTACGAGCATTCCAAGATTATAACGTACCGTAAACATGGTAGGGGAAATGTAAATTTCGTCACTCCGATCGACAATTTTAGACATGCTATCACAACGACTTATCGTTCGCTTCGGTTGATACAAATTTGAGCATTAAGCTAATATCATTCTGTTGACGCTGCTGGATATTGGATGGGGTTAATAATTATCTTCTACATTATGTTCTTTTTCAAACTTATCTCTTTATTATGCATGAATAACTTTTCAATTGAATAGAATAGAATAGAATAGAATGGTTGGATTCGTCTGAATCTTTGACCTTCTGATCACTTGGCAGAGGAGCATTTGTCCTCTAATTGAAGGTTGACCACTGATGTCCTATATTTACTTTGTCCTAAACAAGAAGCACTAACACTTCACTCAGCGTTTAGTTCTTTTTAGTCTTCCCACTAGATTCTGGTTGTCAAGTAGCTGCAGGGCCTCTACATTGACGTGGTGGCTTAGGCGTGATTCATGCTTAGCGGCGAATCTTTTTATCTCTTGGATGACTTGTGGGACACCAAGATCACGGTGCAGGTCACTGTTCCATCCGGTTTTAATACTTAGTTGTAAACTTGTAGTTTGTTCTGTACTGACAACTGAGTAGAGATAGAGACAATCTGCAAAAGTGGATGACCTGGTAGTCTATTCTCGTCATCTTTTTGAAGCGAATGCGATACTTCTCGAATGGTTAGGTGAGAGTGGGGATATCGGCGGTTGCCCTGTGTTTGGAACGTAACACCTAACCATTCGAGAAGTCTCGCATTCGCTTCAAAAAGATGAGGAGAATAGTAGTACACCCTGAATGATGAAATTTAAGAACGCCTCTGCCGAGTTTTACTCATACAGGACAAGGTCGGCATCGGATGCCGGTATTACCTAGGATAATCGATTTTTATCGTCTAAACTCGTGATACGGCAGACCCTATAAGTTTTCGAACGTACAACTGTGCCCTAATTGTGCGGGCCTCGGTTGGATATTAATAATTTTACATCGGCCCCCTTAGAACATTGTCTAGACATGGCACGATGGTAAATGTCTTTAACAAAGTTAAAGCTTTTAATTTTCTAACCAGTAGTAGCTTCACTGCGGTCAATTTTGGTAGTAACTATTCAACCAGTTCGATTTTGGATTGATATAGCATGTATTTGCGCGTTTAATTGGATGGTGTTAAGTCATGTGACACGTCTTCGGTTTGATGACATGAATGCATAGTGCAAATGGGTTATGTTGACGTATCGGTTAATTGTACCGTAACTTGGTTAATTTGTGGTTGTAGACGACAATGTAGCTGAGAACAATTCTTATTATAGCAGAGGAGACACTCAAATAAAAATATGACTAAAATTTAGATTTAAAATAGAGTTGGGACGAGTAAGGTACATTAAGTTTTTAGTAATTCAAAGGACCGTACAGCACGTGAAAGCGTCTGTCTGGATAGGTTTGCAATTCTGTGCAAGGCGAAGGGTTTCGACTGAGGGAAACTTTGGTTAAATTATAGGGTGCGCATAAAAACGGCCATCTCGTTCTAGCGCCCGAATTGAAAAGAAAAATCGACAGAAACATCTTGACAGCCCGAAAAGATTTCCTAACGCCGGATTTTTCATTGTTTGTACAGTCATGGAAATAAGTAAGTTCGTATCGCTATCGCAGGATTTGAAAATAGTATGTCGGTTATATATTCGTGTACTGTTCTACCTCGACCCGGCCGGTTCGCAAAAAGTTGTCCGTCACGAGGTGGCTTTTCGATGGATGTAATGTAACGGAATTTAGTTTATTTTTAGCGTGTCCGACCTTTTCCTTAACGTGATATCTTCATTGCAATGTAATAAATGAAATATGATCACTACAGTTAAGTTTACGAGTAGGTAATGCATTTAATTAAATATATAATTACTTTTATAATAATATTAATAAACATAAAATTTGATAATATGATACGAAAATCTCATTTTAAGATATTGCGTAATATCACGACACATTATATAAATTTATGTTAACTAATACACATATTAATTACGTAAGTAAATGCCTTTGCCCAGCAGTAGGATGACGGGCTTAAGTAAGTAAGTAAGTAAAGGCGCAAATCAACTTGATGCCAAGGATTATCACTAAATATAGACTATTTCAGAATTGTAACATTAAAATATATTCACTAAATGTAAATAAATTTTCTAAATTTAATTTAAATTTACATTTAGGACGAGCATGTATTTTGTATGAAGGGCAATGGAAATTTTATATCTGTATTTACTTTACAGCAGTTAATGTTCAATTATCTTTCATGACATCTAATACATGCTTGACAACCAAAATAATTTAAATTATAGCAATATATACAGGCTGTCCCACGTTTCTTCCGCAAAACAATCTTTTTCAGAAAGTAAATTACTTTCTCAATTCATTAAAAAGCTACAGCCGTTTGAATTATTAACAATATCTTATTTTAAACGGCTCCAACTTCAGAAGGAACAGAGAAAACCAATAAGACCATATGAAACATATTACTTTCTACTTTCTAGAAAAAAAAAAACAAAACATTTTGGTATTTTCTTTTGTTCATTTGTTAAGACAAATTATTAAAATTTTACATATAATTAATAATTTTTTATTGTTGTAATATCTATTTATTGTGCTTCATTTTTGGTTTTGCATTGTTTGGTAACTAATTAATTTTTAATTTTTCTTTTTTTTTGTTAATATTTCAAAGAGCTCTACAGAAGTTTTATTGTAATATAGTTCCAGTTCAATAAGCACACATTTTTCATTTACTATATATTAGCTGGAACATTATTGGAAATTTTATTTCTAAATTTGTTTTCTAAATAAATTAAGAGGCGTGAATTAACAACGATAATAAGTTAAAAATAACATTTTGACTTATGAATTGTGTACTGTAAGGTTAATTAAAATGCATATACATTAAATCTTTTTAATTTCCAAACAATATAAACTATAACTGAAAACTTTTAACGACATACTTTGTCAAAGTAATATTATAAGTTAATAATATGGTAACATACAGGCGGGATGTAAATTTTAAATAAATCAAAAATTACAGCCACAACCTGGGTTTGAACCAAGGCCCTTTGCGTCGCTAGCATAATGTCAATAGCTCAGATGGGGGAGCATTGTGCTAGCGACGCAAAGGTCCCTGGTTCAAATCGTCAAGTTGTTGGTTTCTCTTACGTATAGCTTTTATTGGATATGATTGTTAGTAATTAATATGCAATAAAAGCTATACGTAAGACAAACCAACAACTTTTCTTTCTGAAACGTCTCCTTTTGGGAAATTATATACCCGTTACCAATACAATTTATACTCATCCCAGGTCAAATTTGATGAAATAATTTTTATGTTGTATAAATGTTCTTTTAGATGGTCGTATATTTTGGTTTATTTTATTTTTTTAATAATAATTATAACATATTTACATTCTATCAAAATGCGTCGAAATTTAGAGTTTGCTTACAAAAATTTTTGTAAATTAGTGATATACATAATTGTCATTATTTTCAGTTGTCAGTTATTTGAAACATATTGCTGTAAAGTAAATACAAAATAATAATATAAAAAAATAGTAATGATACATTCATGCTATCCAAAATACATACTCCTTTCTGTTTATTAAGGTAAACACCGCAAAATATCGTTGAAGCTAAATATCTCGAAAACACCAGTAAATCACAATTAACAAATTACCATAAAGACAAATTTGAAGCAATTTAATTTTAATTTATTTCTATTTTGTGAATAAATGTTAATACATATGTCAGT
The DNA here is from genome assembly GCA_963966075.1 of Aphodius sticticus. Classification (NCBI taxonomy): domain Eukaryota; kingdom Metazoa; phylum Arthropoda; class Insecta; order Coleoptera; family Scarabaeidae; genus Aphodius; species Aphodius sticticus. Next base: position 4,040,207 of record OZ014515.1, on the reverse strand, counting down.
TCTGAAATAACCTGAAAAGTAAAAATATTGACAACAACAAACTGATTTTTGTATTTATTAACACAAAAAAAGCTATTAGATGCAATAAGGTTGTAAGTATAATTTGTTGCGTTGTATGCAATATCTTGAAATGAGATTTTCATTTCATGTAATCGAAAACTTTTATGTTTATTAATATAAAATTAACGTCATATTTAATAAAAACACAATTACATTGCAATGTAGGAATTACATTAATTAATTACACATTAAGCTAATAAATAGAAACATATAAATCATTATAAACCAATTCAAAGCATTCGAACAAGGTTTCGCAAATAATGAATTTCCGATATACGAGTTGAAGCGTAAACGGACAATTTTTTGCACTTAGCGGCCGAGCGATCGACCAGAATAACAAAAAAATTGTACTTGGATGTATCATCGACACACTGCTAAAATATTTATAGAACTTACTTAATTCCATGAGTGTACGTTCACTTCAATAACAAAACAGCGCCATGCTCCCTGGCCACACATCCTTCCGTTAAGTCGTGCTTCCTGCTTCTGTACTTTTGAACACCTATATATACACCCATACCCGTATAAATTGTATTTTACTCTTGCTTTTCTTTGTAACAAATACTAGAATAGATATTTAAAAATATCACTCATATATTGTATTGTATGTATTCTAAATGAACTAACAATTCAAACAAATCACTTCTTAATGCGTCACACATTTGGAAACGAATTCTAAATTCTTTATTTTCAGCTCCATTGGGTGTAAAGTAGAGAGACGTTTTAATTTTTGTAGCGGGTGTGGGGTACGACCTTTTCACACGGGACACGGCGTCCGTACGGTTTTGTCCGTGTACGGTTCGAAATTTTTTCCGTTATCGTCTAAAAAATAGTGATTTTTGTACAAAGAAAAATATGAATATTAGGTAACTTACATATACCGCAATAGTTATAAACCTAATATAATATTGATTAATTTGTGAACAAGACCTTCAGTTAAATTACTACAAAACCAGTTCATTCTATCATTTAATTTGGTTAAAAAGTCAGTCGTAAATACAATGAGAATCCGGAGGTGCATTGCAGTTTCTATACCTACATAATAAAAATGGTTAAAATTTGGTTTAATTGAAATTAGCAAAAATAATGCCAAATTCAGAAATAAGTATCAGAATATCAATATCAGAAACTGATCCAGAATAAGTTTTAATGTTAAAATTCCTTTTAACTTCTCTATTATAAGACCCCACCATAATCTGTTGCATGTCCTGAAAATGATTAAAATGATTAAATGATTAAAAATACAAGACAAAATAGAAGTTATCTAGAAAAGACCTTCGTTCAAGTGTACAAATATCAAAAATTGATATTTTATTCTCAAATAAATGTTTTTCGATATTTATCCAAATCCTGAAATTTGTCGATTTTCAACTTTTACGATGACGATTGGTTTTAATTACTACCCCCCACACCCTCCTCGGACGTTTCTGTCCCGCATTGACTCAATCAAAATCTGGTTACCTTATGCTAGAAAGAGATCGTGGAATAACTTATTCCACGATCTCTTTCTAGCATAAGTACTTTGGTGCGTAGAGTACCCACCCTCTGTTACAATTAATTCCGAACATCCACGTGTCTGCCGACGATCCGGCTTCGTGATGTTTGTATTTCTTACAAAACGTGTCACTTCATTGACAACTTATATTATGTAAATATGCTCAAGGCAAAAAAATTGAATGGTAAATATATCCATAAATGTTCCATAAATATATCCTAACGTTCTGCATGGCGCTGTACGTGTGAAAGGCTCCATTTAATCTTATACACTTCGACCCGTGGACGGGTCGAAAACCGTACCGACGCCGTGCCTCGTCTGAAAAGGCTCGTACCGTACACGCCTTTACGGCGCGGCGGACCGAATTATTACCTGCTCGGTGGGCGTGTCTCCAGCATTAGAAGGAGATGCGACGATCGTTGGGAGCGGCTAAAACTCAAACCGGCCAGTCGGGGGATATATGCGTTCGGTATATAGGCTCACATTGGTTCGCGGTTCACCTAGAATATCGTGTTCTGATTTGTCGGTTGCCTACATAGAGCTGATGTCTTACAGGGTTACAGGGTGATATTGCTACAATTATATTATACTATTATATTGGTACACAGAATAATTTGCAGTGTTTAATTCTCCGGGGTAACATGATGATGACTATATTTAAACGAAAAATTTATTGGGTTGATTTAAAGTGTGGTGAGGTATTTCGGTTGTGTAATATGAAATAGGTGTATCGTCAAATATGTAACCACATTTTGAAGATTAAATTTAGGGAATAAGAAACGTCGACGGGAAAAATCCGGACACGGGCGATAATGTTGGAGGGTTTCGTGCTGGCTGCTGTCATCGTAAAATGTGAACACTAATACCGTCCGCGCCCAGGACTTGGGCTGCATAAATTTTCAAATACGTAAAAGGCGGGCGGGTCGCATATATATTGTATCATCGTTTGTATTTCAAAAATAAATACCGTATGTGGAATTCAGATGCGCAAAGGGCGGGCGGGGTTTGCACACATCAGTTGATGTTTGCAGCCGTTCAAAGTAAACACAGCGACGACGTGTATGGTATCTTGTATAGCGCGCCGAATTTCTCCAAGGCGACTTCGAACTTCAGTAAAAATAAATATTCAATTCGTCTGGCACTAAAAGTTTGCAAGTTAGGAAGCATGCGGAAGGTCATTAATATACGCTCCGCTGCTTCGGACAAGCTCGCCTTGCCCCGCACCCCCTCGTATTGGGAACACCTTCCCGCGCACAATAGGCCGATAATAAATAAAAGATTCTCCCCCTGCTTTTCAAATTAGTATCGTAAGTGGAAAATCAGGAAATCCGTATTATTATTCATGTCTTTGTCAAGTTAAAATTAGATTTACATTTCTTATAGCCATCGTAAAACTACGAGCATAAAAGCCACTCAGCTATTGTTGTCCGAAAAGCGATGAAACGCTAATTTTCTACCCCTTGTAAACAGATTGTTTTTATATCTGGTTTTATAACTAATTCTATTATTAAAATGATTCTATCACAAAATCCTCTTTATAAATTAGTGAGAATTTTGGTAAAATCCAGTGTAGTCATTTTTAACATCAACATTTGAGGACCAAACATGCAAAATCCGTTAAATCCATCTTAGATTCAAGCAAAATCTGTTTTTTTTCTTTTACCATACAAAATCAATCACGACGACCGACAATCTCCGACCTACGCTTGGTGTACGCTTTCCCGCGCTCATGTAAAGATCTTTTTTTCTTCGGCTGTACCTGGGGTGTACCAGTCGCCTCCGGCGCGACGTCACTTCTTGTCTTCGAATCCTAAAAATGTTGGGACTGAAGCACCAAATTGGCGACATTGGTCACCCCCTTTATGGTCTCCATTTGAGTGTTTTTCCATTGAGAGTCCATCTTGCTCCTTTGCTATACCGTACTGATGAGGACTAATAGTCCGAAACACGTGACTACGGTTGCTTTCTTCGATTCTATTTCCGCATTGTTGCCGCAAAAGTATGCACCCATATACATAATTTAATTGGTGTTCACACACAAGGAGACAAAAATATTGATATACCTTTACCCAACTGTCAACTGTTAATGACTTATTAAAGAATTTCTTGATACAATAACACCCTAAATAAGTATATAATGAGAAATTAAGGTTGAAACGGAAATGGGTTAATAATAATAATTTAAAGTATAAGAGGGATTAGGGAGTTTTGTGTGTCCGGGTAGCAAATGCGGTATCTGGATGTGTATTTTATGTGCTGTAATTGTTTGTTTTATGGCTTTTGATGTGTTTACAGCCACGGAATTCTCAAAGGTAAAACGTGGGGTGGGGGAGATTCGGGCTGCCGACAGGCTGTTTTATTATTAAAATTGGAAACAATACCCCTAAACGGTGGGGGGAGATGCATAATCCTCGTAAGGCGGTTTAAAATCGACGTATCGAGGGTCGGGTCGATCGCGGTGGATAAAAATATTGTGTTATTTATAAAATTTCCGGCTGGCTCATGCCGTTTCGTGACTCTCCGACACTATCAGCCACGCGGTCATAACTCCACGGTTTATGTGACTGTGTATTAAAACTCTGCCGTTGTTGTAACCGACCCTTTAGGAAATCATATAAAACACACGTGTCTAACGTTGCCAAGTTATCGTAAAATGCCGAATTAATAATCATCTTCTTTAAACCCCCAGCGAAAAAAAACACCTGCGATATTAACACCAGCAAATATATATATATATATATTATATATTTGTTGGTATTGTCTCATTTGGTTTATATACGCATAACATTAAGAGCTCTAGTTACAGTTACACCCAGTGTAAACAACTGAAAGAATCAATAACACACCCAGAATATGACACTACGCTACTCCTGAAGTCGGCTTATGCAAACAACGCAATTAGTTGACATCTGATAACCGCTAATTACAATTTATTTTATGCAAACTGTTACCTAACAGTCCATTTTAAGCACTAGGAATTACTTTATTAGCACTACTTCGGTATATATTTATCTACTTGTAATTATGTTCATTACGGTATGCCTATGCGCTCAGAGAGGAGAGCGCATAGGCATACCTTTATTGAGGTGAAATTGAATATCAAAGTTCATAGTTATTATTTCTATTGCTGAGCGTAATATTGGGATACACACATTAACTAATTGCATGAGTTTGATAATTCGACCTTATTAATAGATCATACAATTATTCGGTAGTGAAACGTTTTTTATACAACGTGATGGGAATAATGCAATGATTGACTAAATAAATTGATTAAATTTGGTGGATTTGAGGTTGACGCGAATAGTCGTTTAGCGGTAAATTTGAAAATAATTGTTCGATTTGAAATTTTCGCAATACAAGCTTTTGTGCTTTGCTAACATTTTTATGACTTTAGCGCCTATTTTCTTTTCGCTGGGGGAATATTAGTTCTAGCTATTTTCACTTTTAAGTTTATAAAGGATGGGGAAATCGCCCTTGGGGCACACGCTCGCGAGATAATACCGTCACCAGTGAACGGTTTTCTTTTATTTGTTTAGCATTATACCAGTTTATAAAGATTGAGGCGAGCCTATCTCAAATATGCTACATTTTTTTTTTCAACATGAGTGAGGAAGATTCTCTGCATGAAATCTTACAGGAAGTATATTCCGCTACAATTTTTTGTTATTATTCAGAAATATAATGATCTATTTTCTTTTTTTCAAAGGAAAAATTCTCGTCACTACATGCATATTATGGTCTGATTTTTCTGTTACCAGTAGAAATGTGCTTGGCCTAGGTGCTAAAAGAGGCCTTTTTCGCAAACACGGTTATGTGTCGGTGTGATAAAGAAAAGAAAAATAGACCATTCAACAGTCTTTTTCTATATGAATTAATTGGAAGTAATAAATTTACTCTCTATCAGCACCGAGACCACATCGTTTTCTACCCTATATCAAAATTTCACGTTGCTACATGAAAGCGTTACTGAGAATTATGAGTAGTTTAAACGTATTTTCGCCTTAGTATTTTTTGCCGTAGGTTCTAATACCTACTTAGTTCTAGATGCATTTGGGGAATACACACGTTACTTTCTTGGAAATGATAAAAGTGCCGTCTACGCAAATGTACAAGAGTTTTTGAGTGCCTACGGTGAAATGGGCTGCAAAATGTGTGTCAAAATTAACTTTTTGTATTGTCATTTGAATTTCTTTCCGGACAGTCTTGGCCAACTCAGTGACGAACAAGGTGAACGATTTCATCAGGAAATGGAAGCTATTGAAAAACGTATTCATGGAAAAAACACCATCAACATGATCGCAGACTACTGCTGATCACTTAAACGCCAAACAGTTGATGTATTGTATAAACGACGGAGATCGAGTAAACATTTTTAAGTTTTGTTGTATTTCTCGTTTTTTTTTTAATTTTTCATAAATCACGATAGTAACTGACTGTTCCTATAAACCAAAAAAAAATTTACTGTTGGTGCAAATTATTTTGAACCCAAATATACCTGGAAGCGTAATGAACGTAAACTCTAATGTACTTAGTAACATATTGTGATAGTAGGTAACAACAAAAAGGAAAAGAAAAAAACAGTGACACAATTTTAGAATAACATTGTAAATATAAGTGCTAGTAATGTCTAATTAATGTATATAAAGCAAATTTAAGTGGGCTTTCAATAAAAAAATAGCAATAAACATTACGGATTCAAAAAGGTCATCAAATTGTTGTTAAAGTTGAAAAAATCTGAAAATAATTGGAAACTTCTGAACTTGAACGTCCATAACTTTTCGATTTGTTATTGGATCAGTACATCTTTATAATGGTCTATGCTTCCTCTTTCATTTGCTAGAATACTACTAAATTTAATAAAAAGTTAAGATGAGACGAATACTTGGAGGTGGTTACATGGGATATGAGGAAGTGATATATCCTCGCTGAAACTTAGAATAAGATCGTTAATCATCTTGCAGCCTAAGGCATCCGTGTTGTTGGTGCAATCTAATTAAAACCTTTGTTGGTAAAAACAAATCGTATTGCTGGCAGGATGTGGCGCCCGTTTTGTCAAAATATGCAATTAATCCGCGATGTTTAATATCAGCTTGGTACCCCTATGGTCTACTACGTAGATATGCCGTTTGATAATTTAGTCATTGAAACGTGGACCATAATAATTTAGCAACTATTAATGCGCAGTGCAGGCGTACGATATTCGATTTGCAGCGTTCGCTTTGCAGGCTAATTTATTTACCATTTCTAAGCATGCATCCGTGACCCGACCCCATTGATAAATACAATTTTAATGGTGATGAGAGAGAGAATTGATGAATATTTTAAATGTTTCGTCGTTGTTGTCACACAACTTTGAAGGGTGCCGTCACAGGTCGCCGCTTTTTTGCCCGCCCGCTTGTGCCGGCACTATTCAAAGTGACACTTCGCACGACATACGCCTACGTCTGACAGGCGACCCCTCCCTTTGAATATGCATGTCCCAAACATTTCGGATATATATACTCATCTCCGGGTGTTATTTAACTTCCTTCCACAAATTATATATGCCACACGACAAACTATCACAACAAACTCTTCTCCACATGGGCCTAAAACAAAATTCAACCCCAACATAGGTACTCCCAAAATATATAAGGACAAACAGTACTGTGTTTAGACTAATAGCTGGTGTGATTTTGGTTTAAGCGTGGTTATGAACGAAGTCCATCACGGATAATTAGTTATTTATTTTATTTATTATATAGTACTTGCTCAAGTTTCGTCAGGAGAAATTTTAAAAGAGACACAGGTAGAGAAACGCTTGATGGTGTCATTTTAACGGATTTAGAACATGGGTGATACTTCACACTTTCCTTTCTTAAAATTCTATGTCCTACAATGGTTTTGTTCCTTCGTTTGGATAATATTAATAAATATTTTGACGTTATCAAGTGACATGCGTATCTACGGAGTTGAATAACAATACAAACAATTCGGAGTTGAGTGACAATACAGACAATTAATTGTCAAACTTATAACCTTAATAGCCAATAATTGACATTGACGATTTAAAATTTACAATTTGAATGACAAAAATTTAAAGTACCGGCTATTATTAATAATAACCGCATCATTTGGTCAATGTGATTAGAAACACTTAAATAATCACATGGACCGGCTATTAATAATAATTTCCTAACGGGCACGGTAAAAGTGATAAAAACGTTACTTTTTACAAAAGATCTTTTGTATACAGTCTTCAAAGAAGTTAGCTAAGTTATTTTGATTACTATGTAAGCTATTATATTTATTTACTCGACGCAAATCATCAGTACGGCTAGCCCAATGACCAAAATTACGAATAATACAAAACATTGATAATAAAGAATGTTTTCTTTTGTCTCCCTTGTACTTTAGAAACTACTGGATATAATTGGTAATGATACTTGGTATACACCCAAGGACCGCTCAATGACGAAAACATAAAAAGAACATTTTATACAGAGTGTTCAAAAAAGTTAACCATTTTATTATCGATAGCACCCATTTTTAATGCATGTTGGTAGTTTTTTGTAAATGTACAATTACAATTTATTAAGTAAATTCTCAAATCCCATTTATCTTCAAATTTTGCGCATTTAATAACATTTTTTTCAATATTGTATTTTCATGCAAATACATGCAAGAATAGGCGAGACTGGTTTACATAGATGTTTTTACATAAATTGCACCGCACAAATGATGCCAACATTTTTGTATGATTCTGTTCCTAACACGGTATTTTTACTTTTGGTGTTTGACAATAAAGTACTATTTTATAAATAGATGATTAAACATTGTAACAACTTGCCCCAATCTTCCCTACATTAGGTTGTCCATTACCTATGCCTACCGTAAGCATATCTAATATCTGACGGATATAATCTGTTTTATAAGGCGGTTATTATAAAAGTGTTTACCACCAACAACAAAAAAAGACTTTTAAATACATTTCTTATTTAGATATTATGAAAAAATATAACAGTAACAAAACACAAAATAATTCTCAAGTCCAGGAATCAGTTTAAAAATAAAATGTATTCTTAATAAATAAAATTAACAGTAGGTAACTCAAATAAAATCTGTATCACATTTGTGCACTTACAAATCAAAAATAAACAATATTCATAGTAAATAATAAAATAAAAATAAAATACAGGTACAGTTCACATTTGTGAACAAAACAAAAGAAGATGACGTCCTATTGTTACAAACTTTATATTGCTTTATTTTTACAATATAAATGGTGTAATTGTTGAACTACCACAAAAAAATAAAGGTCTGGAAGGACTTTTGTATTCAAAATTAAATATAAAAATTTTTTTTAATATTATTTTATATTTTAGTTATTTTAATTATATTTTAATATTATTTTTTAAATATAAAACAGTTTTGTATTAAAAAGATAATAAATAATAAGTTATAAATAAAAATAATTTCTCTTTCCACGAATTGCAAAATAAAAAAGCACTATGTACGTATGCACTGGCAGAATAATAGAAACCGAGTGTCTAATTTATTACTGTTAAGAATTGCGCAAATAAGCATGCCCCAAAGAGTTATACACTCGTGCATGCAATTTGTATGGATTGGCATTTTTTAGTCTCGATTTGATAATCTCCCTTATTTTAGTCATGAGTAGTAACTAAAGTTAGTCAGGACTAACGTCACTAAAGGCCCAACACTGAAAACCCAGTGAATAGATTCGTTGTGTGGCGATTATGTAGATACTAACAGAATTCCAAATCTGAGGGTCTATTATATTGTAGCGTCACCTTAATGCAATATCGAATTGAAATATATCACATTGACCACAGCATGCTGGAAATTATTAATAATAGCCGGTTCATATGATAAATTCTTCACTTTAACCTCGCCACTTGGCTATTATTAATAATAACCGGTAATTATTAATAATTACCTATTTATCACTATGACCGTAACATATATATATATATATATATATATATATATATATATATATATATATATATATATATATATATATATATATATATATATAGTTGTTTTGTATGAGCTACAGTTTAGCGTTTTCTTCTGATTTTACGTAGCTTTAAATTTTCCTGTAAAGTGTACCCTCGCACAGACCTACTATTGTATGCGTGTGTTGTAGGCATAATGTTGGTGTAAATGTGACCGCTAACTTTATAATGAACATCAACACGCAAGCCAGCGGTTTAGACTTTTATATGCCTACAATGTTGTTCCTAGTTTCTTTTAACTTTGCCGAGACATCACGTACGTTGTTTTAATCTTCTATTCGCTGCATTTTTGAATCGTGAGGTAATTCTCTTCTGAAATTGTTGTTCGGAACAGGGTATAGCAGAAAGCGAAACTGTAAACGACTCTGTGCAGGCTGAAAGGTGCACCGCTTCAGCTACATACAAGAATTTCCCTTTTATTGTAATGAGGCGAACATTACGAAGCTGTGCTACACGCTCGAGCGCGCTTCGAGCTGGATGTTATGCGGGAATAACAAGTTCAAATGGAGCCAAAAACAAAGGAGCGCCGCGAGATGCGCAAGCAGGCGCATTTAAATTCATACGTGGCAGTAAACGTATAAAAATCCGAGCGGCGACGCGCCGAACTTTTCGAAATTTTAATCAAATAATAAACAGTGAAAAGTTGAATTGAGCTCGAAATTCATATTAAGTTCGCGCGCCCGCGATGTCACATAATCCCAAAAGTTCGCATCCTCTGAAATCTCGGTATAATGTATACTGAAAAGTCACATTGTTTACGAATAAGTATTTGTCAAGTTTGTTAAAAAATAAAAAATGCAGTCAATGTTATTAAAAGTCGAGCATTCACTTCACGAATGTTTTCAATATTATGTCAGGAGATAGAAGTCCGTATGATACGGTATGTCCGTATATTCATTTCTAGTTATATTTACTATTAAAGGTACGTTTTCCTCGAAGTGACTTCTCTTCGAGATGGAAGTGAAAATTGCAGAGGAATAATTATTTTGTAAACCTCTGCTCGAAAGAACAACTGGTGAAATATTCAAATTTCTTAATAATTTTATGTTTAACAATTCCATTCCATGAGCGAAATGCACTGGTGTCTGCACTGATGGTGCTCGGGCTTTAACAAAAAAATAATTGCAGTCAATATTATTAAAAGTCGAGCATTGAGTTGACGAGTGTTTTTAATATTATGTCAGGAGATGGGTAGCAACAGAAGTCACTCTTGTTACATTCCAATGATAGATGGCTCTCGAGAGGTAATGTTTTGAATCGTCTCTTCGAACTCAAGTTTTTTTTTAAAACGCTCATTTCAAATTCAATAATTCTTTCTTTGACGAATTGTGGATGGCCCGGTTAGCATATTTAGCTGATATTTTTGAAAAGCTGTATGAATTAAATTTAGTTTTGCAGGGATCAAAGGTTCATTAATAATCGTTGAAGATAAAATTACCAATAAATAAATCGAGTTATTTATAAAAGAAGTTAATAAAAATAAATGTAGTTTATTGCCAGCATTCGAAGGCTCCCTTGAAGAAAGATGGGAAACATCTATGATGAATTAGTCGATTATAAAAAAAATATTGATTGCACCTCTTTAAAAAACAATAGTTATTTTCCCAAATCTATGACAATGAAAATTGGATCTGAAATCTAAAAGGTATGTAAATACCAAACTTCACAACCTAATAGAAAAATAACATTTAAGAACATTTGATAGACATTTCCTTACACACAGCGCTGATGGAAGAATTTAAAATTATTACAATCACCGTTTTTTGGATCCAGCGGAAGAATTATTTTAAAGAAACTGGAGATTAAGATATTAGACTTTTAATGCATTTTTGCGCCACGATTTATGTGAAATTTATGTAGGTATGGGTTTTCATTAATATTATATTTAAACAACAAACATAAGCCAAAATTAATGATTGAGCCAAATTTGAGCTTGAAACTAATTGTCACAGATCATGATATTTAAAAAAAATTGGTTTAGCAAAACAACCCCAAGGGTTTTTTATTTTACTTTTGTATACCAAATGAAATTTTGTATTTGTATTTGTAGGTGGTATACGGAACCTAAAAGGTTGAGAACCCCTGAAGTACAGTTATTCTACATGGTCATTTTAGAAACACCCGGTATAGTGAAACTCATGACGAAATGTGGTTGGATGTCCTTATGGTGGCGGGAAGTTTATGTCCGGTTTTATCTTTGATTCTCTCTTTGGGTGCCGTCGGAGCGACAAGCCGGAACGAATTGTGACGTTTAAGGGTGGCCGCCGCGATCGTCCGTGAAGGTTAGGTCAGGGAACGGGGTTCGTGGATCTTGTGTCGGGGATCAGATATTCATGCCAACAGAAATACTCACGTATAGGGGAAAGGAGAGTAAAGGAACTTTGGATCAATACGGCACCTTGAATAATTTATAAAAGCTCTGCTTGACGGTAGCACTGTTCTACCGGCTACGCTGTGTCGCCACTACACCGCCACTTCGCCCCGCCACATTGTCTAAATACTTTGCGATGATGACTCACCACCTTTACGCTCCTTCCAACTCTCGCCCGCAAACCACCGCTCACCCCTGATACCACTCAACCGACGTCTTATAAATCTATACTCGATCACGCCAATGTATAACATGCCAAATAACATCAACCAAACCCCTAATAGCATTTTCACTTAATCGACATATAATCAACTCTAGTTTTCACTGTTCATCATCATAACATCCACGATACACTTACACCGGTCTGCTTACTTCGTGACGTCACTTGTAGGCGTGGCCGATGCGCGTAAGCAGACCGGTGTAAGTGGATCGTGGTAACAACACACCTTTTCATCTTTATTCATTACCACAGATCATGCAGCTGCGAAACTCGCAGGAAAATACAGGTTCCGATTACGCTTTTTCATTCAATTTTTCATGGGAGGCCGCATTGTACAGTCCAAAACAATAACACACTCGCACGTGGTCAGTTTGTTTAGTTCAGTGCTAGTAGGAGACGCCCAACGCCATTTCCTTTTTCATTCCGTCTTAGAACAACTAACAAATAATCATATACTGGTATAGCTATTATCAAATTAATAACAAGACACCTTATTTTAGAGTTTTTCCGCACATCGACACATGGGTATACCCTGGGTAACGGACGCGACATTCGTACGGGATTAACAAAGCTTAAAATAGGAAAGAAACGGAATAATCGTTTGTATATATTAATTAGTGCAAAGTACTAGTAGAGTGCTATATTAAACAAATAATATTGGAAGGATAAATAGTTAACTGCAAATATACAAGCAAAAACAAAAGTGTTCGGACGCGACAAAAAAATGGGAGTTTATTTTTAACGCCAGTAAACATATTCCAAATTCAGCGATGTTTGGAGAAAAAAATCTTTTTGTTTTAAATGCAAATGAACACCGAAGAATGTCTTTTGTCGGTAGCCTTATGAAATGTGGGAAATATCTTGCAGCTTTTTTTTTATGATGTATAGTACGAGTTCGGACACGACGTTACGGACGCGACAGTTTTTTCCCAAACCATAAAATACAATAATGTTCATTTCAACTCTAACTTTATTCCAGAAATTTAACATAAAATTAATACAGTTATAATAATATAGTAAAATTGGATTACTACACGCTACTATACCGAGTACCGACCGATCGAGCTACTACGAGATCAATCAGAACGTAGAGGTGCGTTCTGATTGGTGGTAAAGATAGGTAATGGCAGTGGTAGCAGACGAAATTATAGTATTTCTCACCATCCGTGATAGTGACACATATTAGTTTCCATGTATATATATTTGAGTCACTAACACTTGCTATCAGAAATACTATAATGGCATCTACTACCACTGCCATTACCACTAATCAGAACACACCTTAAGCATACTTGATTTGAAATCGGACCTGTTTCAAGGTACAACCGTTCCAACGTACAGCTTGAAACAGGTCCGATTTCAAATCAGTAACTTTATAAACAAACTTTCAGTAATTTTACTATGGTATTTACTGAAAATTTCATGGTTTGCATTTTTCAAAAATATCTCAACAAGCACCCTATTTGCTGTAGCACTCTGTATTCTATTTACAGTAGAGCGCCGATAATCCGAACTAATTGGGACCGAAGGTGGTTCGGATTATCAAATTGTTGGGATTTTCGAAAATAACCTAGAAAATGACACTTAGGCTTAAGAAATGTCTAAAAATGCCTAAAAACATGCACTTTAGTCGATTAAATATACATCTATTACACAAACTATTACATAATTATGTATTTAAAATCTTTCGGATTTTTGACGTTTCGGATTTTTGACGTTCGGATTTTTGATGTTTTACTGTATTTTAAAGCTAAGATATTATACTTTCAGATGCAATTTAATTTCTTTAAATATCTTCATTACCAAGTGAAGCGTGTACGTTGAAGGTACTCACCCAACCAAGTAAGCGGCTCGAAAATTTACAAAATTTGTGATTTTGGTCGAATAAAACACAACCTCGCAATCGCGATATATATATATATATATATATATATATATATATATATATATATATATATATATATATAGGAATATATATATATATAGGAATGTCATTTCTTATGTTATGAAAAACAGGGTTATTACATGGTGTAAATGGGGAAGTCATGCATAATAGTGAACGAATAATCAGCACATTCAGCACGCATTTTGATATAAAGGCTGGGTAGTAAAGAAATGTGGTGTTATTTAAATCCCTGTATAGAATAGTGAATTCTTTGGCGTCATTGCGAGGGGTGGGGGCATTGTTTGAGCTGCCATGGAATGAATGTACGTCATTTGTAATCGGACGATTAGTGGGGCCGTTAAAAGAACGACCACGGGGCGTTTAAAATTCATGAATCTGTCGCGAGGACATTATACGTTCGAGGATCTATTATTTGCCACGTTTCATTAGGGCGTCGTCCTTCTGATTCGAACATTTTCCAAGTCTTATCGGCGCCGCCGTTGCAGACGAGGAAAACCCACTGGGCGGAATTTGAAGTCGACTTTTTGTTTTGATCTCGTGTTCAGTTAAGAGCCAGTCATGCGTTTAAATAACTGCGAGGCTATTTCAGGAAACGAAAGGCAGGATTTGTGAAAGTTCCACATCCTGGAAACTCCATACGAACTTGGAATGTTACCTAAATTTAGATTAAAGCCGTATTACCTTCGACTTCAAACGGTTACTCCGTCCCCAGTTGTATCCACTATTGAGAACGACATTTCCCATCGGAGGATGGAAGATGCATCGAGTTAAATAAGATAGATAAAAGTTGATGAATCGATGGGTCAAAGGATAAGGGAGCGAAGTCGAAACTTCGACATGGCAAATAGGAGCAATTACCAAACTTTTGAATAAAGATGTATTAAAGCTCTTGATGATAGAGCCGACACTAGTTCACAAAGGCAATAAAAATTACAAATTAGATTTATTAGAACACCTCGAAATAGAAAAACACAACACGAAACTAGCACCTAGGCAACTAAACAAGTATAACAAAGGATAACTTTGATAATAACAGGGCTGCAAAGGTTAAGTATTGAAAAGTGGACACTACTTTATTCATAATGACGTTAACAGCCGTAGGTATGATTTAAATTGAGTTTATGTATCGGGCATATTCAGACGACCAGGTCACAATCGATTGGAACCTAGCCCGAGTGTCATGAAGACATAATTTAATCACATGGACGACTATATATCCATCAATCGCAACCAGATAATTTCATTTCTTACTTTCTTGGAATTGAATTTTATATTCAGTTCGAAATTATAGTGACGGTAAAAATACATCTCGTTGTTCGTGAGAGGTCACGGACACAGTGTTGCCAGGTTCAAAATTTATTTTCCCCAGGCTGACCGGCAAAATATCCCCAGATATGATCTTTTTCCCCAGAAACAAAAAATTGCAAAAAAAGCTCAAAAAAGCAGTTTATTCAGTTCAACAAATAAAAACAAATTCCGGAAAAACCTTAAAATTGCATTTTGGTTCTTAGCTATGCTTAGCTATGCTATTATTAAGTTTACAACATGTGGTATATAAAAATTTACTGCACTTTGTTTTTTTAGTCCTTTTAAGCCACACCATATTTTTACTTTATCATACTGCACTTTATTTTGGACCCCCTAAACAAAGGTCCAAAAAAATATCTGTGTACCCGTTTTTTTTGTGGCGACGATTCCGGAGAAACTACGAAAGGTATCGGGACGAAACTTCATATTTAGAAGTTTCATGACTAAACTTAGAGCTGAAAAGATTTTTGTTCAAAAAGGTCCAAAGGAACTGAATGTTTAATCTAAGCATTTTTTAAGGATTTTGCAAATGAGCGGCCATTTCTGAAATTTCGTCAAAATAGTTGAATAATAAATTGAAGTAGAGGAGGTGTTGTATAATTTAAGTCTATGATATTTTTTGGTAAAATTAATAGTTTAGCTGCATGAGCAAATGCATTGGATTTGATGCCAGGATTTGACAGCTATTTTCATTCTAATGACAGTAGATAGTGTCAAGCGCTGATGTTTTATTTTAATGCAGACACGACCGATGTCGACCAAATAGAATCTCATGCAGCTACACACAGAAAAGTGATCTCTCGAACGAAGAGAGAATTACTTGGCTGAAGTAGTTGGTAGGTTCGTATATACGCGAGAGATTATTGACTTCAACCAAGAAATTTTATTTCTTGGAATAATTACTAGATTTAAGAAAGTGGTTACTCTGGTGAAGTAAGTAAACAGTCTTGAATGAAGTGTATATTTTTATTCCCGGCAAATATTTTTAGCTACTTAATGTAAGAATTTTAATGATTTGGCACAAATACGTTTTCTATTGCTAATTAACAAGATAGGTACAACATTTTTGGGACGAAAAGTTCAATTACTTCTTTCAATACAATATTGGTTCTTATAAAGAAAGAATTTATTTGTTGACAGCATTTACCTGAGAAATTATTTTACTTATATTGAGTATGTGGCATTTCTTGTATATACCTAACTTTCTACATCCAAGTAAATGTAAGTAAATGTTGCGTCAGCATTCATTGTATTAAAAACTATTTTTCAAATTTGAGCAAATTTGAGAGTTAAAATATATCATATATGTAACAAAATAGAACAATTCTGTAGTTAAATAGAAAAGTCAAAACAAAAATCCCCAGATTGTGTAACAAATTCCCCAAATCTCCAAACGGTACTGAAATTCCCCAGAATGGGCAAAAATCCTCAGACCTCCAAAAGCTTGTTTAAAATTCTTTAAATATGAACCAATAACAATATATTTTAGATTCCGTTTGACAGAGTTTGCGGTCCATCCCCTTCTTATTCTTTACCAAAACCGAACACTGTGGGACTAGCGCTCTAACTTGAAATGATTTATCGTTCCCGCAAAAGTTTTTTATCTAATCCCTTTATAATAAAATTATAAACCCCTAACCACAACAAGTATTTTAGAACCTAAATACGTATTTCAGCAACTAAGTTGCCATCTTCAGTAGAAACTAAAAAGAAAAGAGATTAGCACTTCATAGTATCTTTACTGGATATTGTCCAAGCAAATCACTAGTGGAAGTGGTAGTCCACTAGTGATTTGCTTGGACAATATCCAGTAAAGATACTATGAAGTGCTAATCTCTTTTCTTTTTAGTTTCTACTGAAGATGGCAACTTAGTTGCTGAAATACGTATTTAGGTTCTAAAATACTTGTTGTGGTTAGGGGTTTATAATTTTATTATTAAGTTCGCCACAGTCTCCAAAATATTGTTAATAATCCCTTTATGCCACTTGTCCCTGAATTCGAAATTTATTTGATTCTTTTGGAAGTATTCAATTTATGGCCTGATTCCAAAGTTGGGGGGGGGGCGTCCCTTTCGCGAAACGGCAAGCTATTTACATAATCTTGAAAAAGGTCCCATGATTAATACCAACACATCCTGCGTAGCCAGCAGGACGACAAATAACTGTTGGCCCCTTGACAGTTCCCAGTTGTTTGTTAATTGTCTAAGCACTCTAAGCTGAAGCGAAAGTTACGTTTAAACAAACGGCTCGTAATTAACAACGCTTTATGACTAACAAAGGTCGCGTGCTCATTTATTATTGATGCTTCATGATAGATTGTTGTAATATGTATATCCACCGTCCACTGCAGCACTTCTCATTAATGTAGCCTCACTAATAGAACTTGCAAACTATGAAAATGCTATTAGACCAGTTTGAATTTTTTTCATACTCGTTTATGGTGGTACGGCAGGACTACGAAGTGCATTAAGGGACTTCGTAGACGCGTGTGTGTACGTAATACGTTTATGTCGGGTTTTAGTGCATCGAAGAGTCCATGTAATGATACCAATTATGCTTGAGTCAGGTAACATATTACCATTATTAGTCGAGGAGTGAGTGAGGTACACCGTGTATATATGCAAAGTAAGGGTGCACACAATTTGGCTGTATGCAAATCGACACATGTCGGCGGATTCGGCCAAAATCGTTAATCGATCATTACAACCACACGGTTAAAATGCGGAATTACGTTGCTACAATTAGTTACAGATGTTTTTACTGATTCATTTTCTTGGTATGGTATGGGATCTTTTGTATTTCCCTCCTATATTAGAGTCCTTCGATGTTCAGCCTTTTCACGAAGTCAACAATTGTTCGAGGAGTAAGTTGTTTCAGCTCAGCTGGTTCAATGATGGCGGCTCCCAAGTGGTTTTGTCTTCTGCGCATAAGACCGTCACATTCGCACAATCGGAGTACCGCTGCACAGTGGTCGATTCTGCTTCGCTAGCTGGACAAAAATGAAAAATTGTTGCAAAAATTGCACTTTTTGCCGGAAACTTTTTTGTTGTTGTTGTAGAGAGGCCCCTGTCATCTGGAGAGCTTCTACAAATACAGATACATGTGGTTTTCTTTGTTATAGGATGTCATAGAGGTTCATTCACGTCATTTATTTTAAATAGAAAAGAAACTTTTTTTATTTGAACAAAAATTTTCTAAACCACACGCTTCACAAAACAACCCATAATATGTTATGTTATCTGTATAAGCTGTGATCAGAAGAACAATCCCCGTATTCATGTTTTATTTTGTTAGTAGTGAAGAGACGTGATAGTATATCGATAGCTAAAGATTTAGCGCGTCTGATGACAAAACCTTAAAGCCAACAAGTCACCTTAGGACAGTCACCTGGCCAACAAAGGATAGCCCGTGATCATATGGTTTATTTCGTAAACCGAGTGATTTGGAAAGAAGTGTTTCCAGCAGAAGTTGTTTCGTTTGAAAATATCTTTGCAATGATACCACACATGACCCATGATTTTATTTAACGTTCCGAAAGTGAGTGCTGTTGCCAGAATTCGGCTGTAGTGTGTGTGGGTTCATTTAATGCAGCGTTCTTCAACCTTTTTACGCCAGCGGACCGGCAAAAGTGGGGGAAATATTTCGCGGACCGGCTGACAATTAAGGGGTAATACCACACCTGGAGTTAGAAAAATGATACCTAAGTTGTGCCTAGTAGTAGTGTAAAAACCAATTTTATTCAAAAATCAAATATTCTGCTAGACTATTCTGTTTGAGATAACATAGTCCTTTGCTTTATAATCATTTGCATTTCAAAAACGGTCGGATATCTCAACCAATTCACACCTGATTGATTTAAAATTACTACATAGACCGATTTTATGTACCTATTCTCTGATACAAAACCCAGTCCAGTACGTAGGATGTTAGCAAATAGTATATTTTTGCATTTTGGCATGTTATTGAACACAAATTGAACACTCTTTATTCGACAATTTTATAACCAAATAGCTGGAATCAAAACGAAGTTTAGAAAAGTTCATAAAAAGAACTTGCTGGACTGGTATATGTAGGTATCGGAGAAGACTGTCCCAATTTCGTTAGCCAATCGGTTATGAATTGGCTGAGATACCCGACTCAACGTATTTGATGATTTTAAAACGAGTTTTGAGGAGAAAAGCCCGTACGCTGCCATTTTTGTTAATGTTTTTTAAGTACGTAATTTTAAAAGCTAGTGTAAATTATGTAACTACTGAATAAAATTGATTTTGACACTGTACATGCTTAAACTTTTTTCGACCTAAAAAAGTGGACACTTATACACCCACTATAACTTGTATTTCAATGTCGGTGTCAAGTTCAATGTCATTAATTCTTCTCTGAGCTATGGTATCCGATAGTGGTACAGCCTCTAATTTTGTAGCAACTTGACGACCCAAAATTTCTTGAGCGACATCTAAGACG